>SNQJ01S0096936.1:13307-36448 GCA_010110895.2 Picea sitchensis
TTTTTTCCTCTAACTCTTTATCACACCACATTTTTTCCTTAAATTTTGATTTGACGTTTTTTTTAATAGTATCTTTATTCTACAAAATGGTTTCTTCCATGATTCCCCAATAGTTTAGTCAAGATCGAGCATCTTTATGTCATCCTCACTTGAGTCGATGGTGGTTATGATTTGATCTTGAAGCAATTTTAGGCAGCCTCTTGTCTTCCATGTTGTTTAACTTTTTCTTATATATTAGGTATCTAGTCATAGCCATGCTCTCAATGGGGGAGAGGCTTGTTTCTATGAGGAGGATGGGATAGGGCGTATTTCCTTTAATTTTGAGATTATAGGTTGTAAAATTCTTTTGTATTTGCTCTATCTTTTTCCAGGATTCACGAGAGATACTATAGCCCCAGACTTCACATCCATAAAAAATAACATGTGTAACAAGAGTCTCAAAGAAGAGTTTCTTCTTATCCCAACTCCAAATATCAGCTGATTTAAACAGAATTTTGTCTTCATATACATTCCCTCTTTATCTTATCACAATGTTTATTTCCTTCCATACATTTACATTCATATTTTATTCGCTTTGAAACATACACATTTTCCATTACAATATTTAATAATTATTTTCCCTTCAAAAACATTTAAAATAATTAAATTGAAATAATTAAAACATTGAATTGAAATATTTAATAATATAAAAATTAATTTTTAAGATGACATTTTTCTTTTTACCCTATAAAGATGTATAGGGTCTAAAAAGTTAATTTAAAATAATTTAAAATTTAAAAAAGTTTGTTATTATAATCAATATGAAGAGATTTTATATTATAATTTATTTTTTAATATTTGATAGTAATGTATATCAATTTATTATTAGTTTTAATTTTAAATTTTAAATACAAATGCGATTCATTGATTATTAATAATGAGACAATATAATTTTTAACTTATTGTAATGTGAAATATGTTTTAATAATTTTAATATTTTTTATGAATTGTTATTTTTTTAAATCTTAACTTATCTTTAATATAATATTAAAAATAAAATGTTGATCACTTCAAATCTCATCTCCATTGTACGTTTTTGAAACTTTAATAGAATAATATCTAAATCTTGAGAGGTCTATGAAAATGATGAAGAAAATTATAAATAGTAAATTGTGATTGCTTAAAATATTATCTACTTGTTTTTTCGTGTCTTCAAAACATGTGAAATGCTTGAAAACTGAGAGCTACATTTTTCAGAACATGTGAAATGTTTGAAAACTAATAGATACATTAAGATTAATTTTTCTTTCCTCATTTTCTAAACTTGCCCAATTAAGATCCACATTTGATTATTGTCATGTATAAACATAATTATATAATTTTCAATCATAGCCTTCACATGAATATGTGTGTTGTTCTAGAGTCTGTATTTAAGGCTATAGAGTATAGAGTCCAGGTATCCCAAGTGAGTGAGTGATTTAAAAGGGAAAGAATGATCTTCAGGAAAATGAGCTATGGTTGATATCTGAGTTGTCTTTGTCTAGCTTCCAAATGTTCCTGGATGTTTATATCTCGTTCAATGGTTGCCCACGAACGTTTGAGTTCTACCCGGGTAGTGACAGTGTTCAGTATGGTATCAAAAAGATTTAAAGCGATGGTGGTTTGATCTAAAAGACTAGGATTAATATTGGGTTGTCTTACAACAGGCACAGTCATGAAGAAACAGAGTTTTTATAGTGTTTGATGTTTGAAAAAAGCTATTTCAATTTTAAATTATATAAGAAAGATTTCTAGGACCCAAATTAACAGTATAACAAATCCAAAGGCCTTTTCCCATAACTGAGTTAATTTTGAAAGGTTATGCATGAAACGTAGGAAAATATTAAGTTGTCAACAATGTGAGGCTTCAATCAAGGAAAAATCTCACCCTGTAATAGAAGAAGAAAATAGACCAGAAAAATATTGACGGAGCATAAAATATAGAAATCCAAACAGTCCACACGTCATGTACTTGTTGATAGCCGATACAGAGGAAAAACTACAAACGATTTAGATGACTAAAAAGTTGATTACCACAGTAGAGGTTGTACTAATTTGCGGCTAAGAATTAATCAAGATATACATAGAAAAATGAAATTCAATATGAAATAACAGAGAAGAACACATAACTCAGTCTTCACAGAATCTGGAGTCTTTGAATTGCTTTGTATTAATTCTAGCAAAGGAAATGTATCTATTACAATTGGCCAAAAAAGAAAAAAAAAACCTTTTCCTTTCATTTCAAAATGCATATTTATACAAGCTTAAAAAACACTTCAAATTCCATTCGTTCTAGAAGCCTTTGATTACAAATGAGGAAATGAAGTGTTTCATTTCCTTTCTCTTTGTCTTCCTCCATGCAGGCAGAGTGCCTTCCTTTATTTGTTCCTTGTACCCAGAAATAGAATGGAATAATGCATGTCATCATTTAACACCAGAAGCCTGCCCTTTCCCCTGCTCAACGCAACTAACACACCTTTCAATCAACTGGGATATCAACTTGGAGGGCTCTTCTTGGTTGTTTGCCTCAAAAGTGTAACAATTTTTCGCTAGCTATGGAAATCGTCTTCTTACTTGTCGGTCTTCCGTGATGATGGACCATAATTGTAAACTTGGTTTTATTAACCATTTGTCCACTTGGGCAAATTCAATCTGTCTCAGCTGGGATATTTCAACTTTTTCCTTTTCAACATTCTCCTTGATATCTAATAGGTGTTTGGCTATGTTAATTTTGCCCAGTGTCCCGGTGCTATCTTCCTTATCAAGGTTCAACAAATTTTTATTTATCAAGCCAAATGTCTCTTCACAAGAGTTCTTCATCTCTTTAGATCTTTCTCTGCTCTCTGATATGTTATGCTCCCACGCCTTCAATAAGATATTTCCCCTGGTTTTCTCTGGGATGGATAATCTGGCACTACCGACCATTCCTTCCTTTGTTGTTGCTACAACAACCTCCTGGAAGGCAATTCGACCTGCCCCAACTTCTCTTTCTCTCAAAGAGATATCCTTTAGCGCTTGATCAATCATCTGAAAGTGACTTTGGATGATTTCCACTTTGGCAAGCAATTCCTGCTAAGCTATTTCCACCTTCTATTGGATCTCGGTGGCTTGGGATTGGAATATGTTTATATCTATGACTTGGTTCTTGGCAGAATTCAATTTTGACTGCAAGTATTAACTCCTCTTTCTCACTTACCTGGGCTTGGTTTATCTGGGCCGACTGATGCATTTTCTTGAGCTCAACTCTAAGTTGTTCGATTTCCCATTGGTCAGCTACTCTGGCCTCCTCGAGACCTTTGTTCACCTGATCCTTGGCATTCGCTTCCGTCGTAACTACCCTAGCCTCCAACTTACTAATCAAGAGGTTCTTCCGTTTCAACTGCGCCTTCAGAGTTCCAACTGAGTACTGATTGGCCATAGCATAAGCTCCTAATGTTCCCGCTATCTCCTTGGTGAATTCTTCCGCTTTCACGACCTTTCCATCTGTCATGATTTTAAATTTTTTAGCCACTATGACCTCTCTTTGATATAATTCTTGCTTCACCACGGCCTTCCTTTTCTTATCAAAGAAAAATTCATTAGGAGGAAACTCTTCTACAAAAATGGGCATCATTTCTTCATTGAAAATCCATCCCACATCGAGGTTCCCCTTTGTGAACTGTAAGGGTGTGATAACAACAATCAGACTGCCAATTTATTTGGATGATTATTTAGGGGTAGCATCTATGGCCGACTCACTTGATGTGATCGGTGGGGTGTCGCCTACCTTTTGTGAGGGTGTCTCTGCTTGAATTAGTACATGCTCGCCCGACGCAACTGCCTCTGGGTTTTTCTCTCTTTGATCAGGGATTTCAACTCTCTGTTCCGAGGCCTCCCCTTCCTCTATCCCTTCCTGATTTTTCTCCTTTCCAGGACTTGAGTTCTTTGAGCCTTTGGCTTCTTCCTGCTGTGTGTCTGGAAGCTTTGGAGATTTTCCTTGTAAGATTAGGGGGAGGAAAATCTTCCGATGCTCCTCGAATTTGAGTAAATCAGCCATATCTCCGGGTGGCAAGGCCTGAATCCGACTCAAGACTTTAGAGTAGGACCTCACACCTCAGAATATTTCATCATGAGGTGAATCCTCGTGTTTGTATCTCTTCAGGCCACAATTCACCAAGTGATTACTCACAACCTTATTAAGGTCGTGATTTTTGAACTCAATGTTCACCAACTTCATTTCCTCCAAGGTCGTGGCCTCATATTTGGCATGGCCAAAATCTAATAAAGAGTATGAACCAAAATGAATGGGGAAGGGTGGCCATACCTTCTTCGATAGTCCTTTGAGTTCTTTTCTTATCCCACCAAGCACAACTTGCCTGGAAATCTCGCGACATATTAGCTTATCTGACAGGAATAACGACAAAGCATGGGGGGGGATAGAGGTGCCGAAAACCCTGATGTATGAAAACTTTGCTTCTATATTCCAATATTCTACATTACTCAGGTTGGCCGTGATGTTATCCGAAATCTGGGGAGGCGGATGGGCGAAGATAGAGACATGCATCGGTACCATTACCCAGTTAAAAATCTCGTAGATGAAATATTTTGCCTTGTCCTCCCAAAGTTTCGAGTGGTAGACATGGATAGGCTCAACATTAGATGGAGTTCAGCTCCAACTCATCAATGGGAAGGGTGTCATGAATCAAAAAGAATCCATGATGTAGGCAGACATAAAGAATGAATATGCTCTCTTGTTGGCTTTCTGCACTCGATATTCAGTAATTCGACTGGTGAGACTGTCCAACATCAATTTGGCCCAGTCGAAAGAAAAACCTTCAGCAACTATATGAATGAGCGGTACCCATGGGAGGAAAAAGTGAGTAGTTTCCTCTTTCTCGTACAGTCTACAGGCCATCATCGCTACATACTTGAATTGTGGATCTAAAGAGGAGATTGAATAAATTCCATGAGTATCGATCGGCCCTGAATTTCGTGGGGTGCAAAACCCACTCTTTGATCAGATCGGATAAATTTCTTTCGTACTGCTCACATTACTTCTTTTTGAACCCCTCTAGGAATTCGACATTGTAAGTACAACTTGGTGTGGGTGACAATTTATACATTGCCTGTAAGTGCTTTGGTTTGAAAGACTCAACTGCTTCCCTCTGTTCGTTGAAAATCGTCCTAGTCAGGATGTCTACATGGTCCAGTGCCCATATGACCATATCATAATAGGGGAGAAGTTGTGGCCTTTCTTCTATTTTGTGCATCTCTGCTTGAGAAACGATTTTGTATTTGGTGGACATTTCATCGTCCTCATTATCATAGGAATCATCTGGGCAATTTATCACCTCGGGCTGTAGAACATTGGAAATACACGTCCATGTTTTTATAGTATTGATACTTCGAGGCGAAGTATCAGAAACAATATCTGAACCTTGGCCTGAGCTCTCGGTGGCTGCCTTGGGCACTTTTCATGGAGCCATGATGTATAACCTTGCAATTAGATCCCCTGTCGTAAAAGATTGAAAACACAGACATAATTTATCCTAGTGAAATAGCTCTGCACACAATAGAAAGGAAAGCTGAGATAATGAAAGAAAACCTTTTTCTTAGATAGCTTAAGTTCATGCTAGTCCTTGCCGAAAGAACGGTTAAATCATTTAATGGAAAGATTTTAGAAAATAAGTGGGATCTTACTGTCAATCACCTCACTGAAATTCAAATAAATGCCATAAATATTTGATGACTCGTAACTTGGGAAAAGAGAAGAAACGTTTAAAGCTTCATCTGTAGTTTGTACGACTAAAAGTTACTCAAGGCCTTAATTAGTCCAGTTTAGCTCTTTTAATTTCGTGCTTTTAGTCCTTAATCCCCTTTTCGATGCTCGCCGTATCGGATGATTTCGCTTCTAGCCTTTGAGACCCAAAATCCCAAAATCGTGATGGTGCGATTTGATTTATAATCTGTGATTTGACTTAAGATTTTAATTAACCATGTTTAATTAATGAATATCTTGACTTCGGGGATCAGAGTTACAAAGGTGTTGTTCTTTGAGGTAAGAATCACCGAGTTGCGAAATTGCGATAAAGACTAACTACAGTTTAAAGTGATTACTCTTGATATTAACCTGAGTAACTTGAAATGACTTCACAACTTCGCATCTCGAAGGTTCAAAAAATGTTCGACGAGTAACTCCCGAAACGCGAGAGCACGAGGTAATAACATCTGATAATCCCTGCTTAGAGGTTCGATAATGGTGATTAGAACTAAACCCTTATCGCCATTTCATGCTTCGGGATATCGTGGCTTTCATAGGTACATCATGAAACACATGAGATCCCGAAGTCCACCTTTTTGGGCTTAAGTATAACCTCTTACTTATTTAGAAACAAGGGCGGCTCCAACCTTTGAACCTAGAGTATAAAAAAATAAAAAAAAAGTGTGTTCCAACATAGGATCCATCTAGGGATCTCGTCTCCTTGCAGGACGAGAAGAACAGTAGACCAAGTGCCTGTATTGGGTAAATGGAGTCGCTATTTTGCTTCTGCGAAAACTAGCTTAGAAAGAGGGTACATTGAAATTTTGTCTTTATTTCCGGAAAGCTTTCAAAACTCAAACGCTTTCTAAACTCAACTTCATTCCATTTGATAACTTTCCCTTTCTCGATACTGAATTCGGGTATGATTAAGATGATCGAAACAATCTTAGGAAATTCAACGGGTCCTGTGGGTTTTGGCTTGCATCAAAATGAAGTAAATTTCATGTTCTTAATCAGGGAGTCCTGCATGAGCTTGGGATGTAGATCCAGTTTCGAAAGAATTTGATTACCAGAGTACGGTGTAATTCATGTATGACAACCTTCCAGATATCTTAGATATTGTTTCACTACCAACGAACCTACTCAGTACCCCGGTGCAGTTATCTAGTTCCCTTTATTGAATTTCCTTTCACCACTTCAAAGTAATTTTGCATTTAAATGTTGAGATGAGGGAAATTATTTTATGAATTTCCTTTCATCATCTCTACAGACTAGATGGGGGAAATCAATTTGAATTTCCTTTCACCATCTGCCGCGTATTTTTTAAAATGAAGTGGTGGAAATCAATTAGTATAAAGCATACCAAGGGTGTTATCTATGTAACATTTGCAACATAGGCCTGTCTACTCGCTTTGATTTCTCTGGACCAACTTCTTCTTGACTTTCAAAACATCTTATTCTGCAGGAAATTACGAGAGAATTTGTTTCCAGGGATCCTCCTTTGAGAAAGACTTAATCTTTTGAAGCCTGTTAAAAAACCTAAGAGAGTTAGGAACAACCTACGCATAACTTTGCTCAGTAGGAGGTCGAGGAGTTGTGAAGGATGGCTTATTTTTTAAGATTTGTTTGCCAGCTTTCGGAGTTAAAGTGTAACCTCTTCTTCCTCTGTGGAGGCCAAGGGAAGCTGTCTGGGTTTCGAGGATAGGGAGCCAAGGATAGTGAGGATATGATACAGAAGGTTTTGAAATTTCAAAGGCTCGGGTGACATAATGCAATCCTGACTCTTAGAACTTTTTCTTGGAGACGCTTTACTTCCTTTTTTAATTTAATTTTAATTTATCGAGGTGAGTTTTTTAGAATCCCGAGTAAAAAGTTATTTCTTTAATGACACGTCAGGTGAACATATCCTATTCATGAGACTGTTGCTATGCTTAAGTGATATTTGTTTGAAACAAAGACACTTCGGACATTTATACCTTTGCCTTACCATTTCGTTTTCTTCTTAACAAATTATCTTTTATCACATGTTTCGGGCGAGTCAATTCCCGATACGTGACTGTCTGTTTTCTCCATTTACTTGTTTGGGATGTAAGTCGTAATCCTGTAGGTAAACAACATGAAGAGTATCAGGGCTTCAAGATTTATGGAATTCAACGTATTGAAAATTTTTGTATCCCTACTTCTAGAAAATCACTAACCTATTTTATTTGCGATGAAAGTAAAACTTACCGAAAAGCTAAAAAACAAAAACAAAAAAAACAAACCAGTATATACAGTGGAAATTTGGAAAAACACTCAATGCATGTAGTGCTTCAAATAATGCCCGTTGACAGGGGCGTTGAGGATTTTACCATCCAGATTTTCTAATAGAAACGAATTCTTCCTTTCAGAAGATGTGACTTTGAATGGTCCATACTAGATATGGTCAAATTTTCCATGTTTTGCAGAGTATTCCCTCCTAGCATCCCATTTCAAAACCAAATCGCCAGGGAGGAATTCTCTGTCTTTGGCCTTATGATTGAACAACGCTTTCATGGTGTCCTAGTATTTCTGCATCCTTTCATCCACCTCGGCCCTGTGCTGGTGGACCTCAATCAATTGATTTATTCTCCTTGTGACATGCTTTGGCTCTTCTTTCTCATCTTGCCAGAGATTCATTATAGGAAGCGCTAGATTTATAGGAAATACCATGTCAATCCCGTATACCATTTGGAAAGGCAAAGTACCAATAGATTTCTTCGTACCTATCTGATTTGCCCATAAAGCGTACTTGAGATGCACATGCCACAATTTTTTGTTTTCGCTCAACACTTTCTTAATTATGGTAATTAAACTTTTATTTGATGATTCGGCTAACCCATTTCCTTGAGGGTAATATGTGGTGGAGTGGCCCAATACGATGTTATATTTTTGGAAAAAACTAACCATTGCCATAGACTTGAATGCCTGGGCATTGTCTGTGACTATCTTTCGGGGACAACTGAATATGTACAGTATGTTCTCTTCCAGGAAATCTATTACTACTTAATCAGTCGCCTTTCTAGTCGGAATAGCCTCCACCCATTTGGTGAAGTAATCTGTAGCAGTCAGGATCCATTTATCTTGAGCGTTGGAATGTGGGTTGATTTCTCCTATAAAATACAATCCCCATTGTTGAAAGGGGGCTTCTACTTTAACCGGAACCAAAGGTAGTGTTGGGAGTTTTTGCTTACCTGCGAACAACTGGCAAGGGTTACAGGCTCTGACTTTGGCGTTGACATCTGAGAATAGTCTAGGCCAATAATATCCCGCTCTCGGGATTTTATAAGTTGTCGCCCTCCACGCGTAATGTCCTCCACATACCCCTTCGTGAAATTCGTTTATGACCTTTTATGTTTCGGATTCCACTAAACAAACCAATAGGAAGCCTAATGGGTCCTTCCAATACAATTTACTTTCAGATATACAATACTTCACCGCATGCAGCTTTAGTGTCCTGGTATTAGATGGAGATAGATCATCGGGGAATTTCAGGGTCAGTAGGTAGGAGACTATGTCTTTATACCAACTTGATGAGACAAACCTCTCTTCGATTTTAGACGCAGATATTTGGTCATCGAAAGCATCTATGTCCACATCTCCTTCATATTCTTCCAGGTTATTTATCTCGAGTGCTTGGAAATTTGATTTATCCAAGAGCTTAGCCAAACCCTATCCTTTTACCAGTTTTGTCAACTTCACTTCTAGATCGAATTCTTGAATCTTGGCAAGCCACCGACCCCTCTTCCTGTCATTATCGGGCTGTACCAATATGTCTTTTACAGAACAGGTAGGTACGTATGCTATCACCTTGGAATGTAGCACGTAGGTCCTAAAAGCTTTTAGCGCCTTTACCATAGCATATGCTTGTTTTTCCATTATATCATATTTTAATTAGGTATCTCTAAGGCTTTTACTGAAGAATGCTATCGGTTGCTCAAAACCTTCCTCATTTTTTTGGAGGAGGACCGCCGCAATGGTGTGTTCAGACACGAATGAGAAAATCAAAAACTCTTTTAGGTAATCGGGGCTTGCTAGTACAGGTGCTTCACTTATCACTTTATTTATTAGGGTGAATGACGCTTTGTCTTCGACCATACATTTGACTTCGCTATCCTTCTTCAGCATATCTGTGATCAATTTCACGATTTCAACAAAATTCGGAATAAACCTTCTCAAAAAATTTATTTTTCCTAGAAATGATTGAATTTCCTTAACGTTTCTAGGAATATTTATGGTATCTATAGCTTCAACCCTTTTAGGGTCAATTTTAATTCCGTATCGAGACACAATATGGCCCAAGAGCTTACCTTCCTGCATCGCGAAATTAGATTTTTGGGGGTTTAAGGACAAACCAAATTTTCAGCACTTCGCTGGAGGTGTATCATGTGATCTTCATTGGATTTAGAGAACACAGTCAAGTCATCAAGATAAATAACCAAGAATGTTTCTCTTTCACCGACGAAGGCGATGTCCATAGCTCACTTAAAGGTGGAACCTGCATTCATCAAACCAAAAGGCATTTTGTCATACATGAATGTACCCCAAGGCGTAGTGAAAGTGGTTTTCTCTTTGTCCTCTTCGTTGATTGCAATCTGATTGTAACCCGAAAACCCATCGATCATCAACATTATATTAGCACCAACTACCTTCTCCAAGACATGATCCATCTTGGGTAGAGGATAATTTTCCTTGAGAGAGGATTTATTTAGGTTTCTGAAATCCACACACAGTTTGATTTCCCTTCTCTTTTTCTTGACTGAAACCAGGTTTGCCACCCATTTGGAGTACCTGAGAGGTACAATTATTTTTTAGTCTAAAATATTTTTCACTTCCTTTTCTACTATGGGCAACAAAATGGGGTTGATTTTTCTGAGTTTCTTCCTGAAAGGTTTAACACCAGGTTTCAAAGGTATCTTGTGCTCAATCACGGAGGTGTTGTAGGTTCTCAGCTCATCATAAGACCATGCAAAAACATATTTATATCGCCTGAGTAAATCTATATACTGGATTTTTATCTCGGGAGGTAGATATTTTGATAGTTTCACTATCCTAGATTCTTTGGCGGTGCCTACATCACAGTCTTCGACCTCCTTTGGTTGGGGTTGCAAGGTAGACTTCAGAGGCATGTCATTTTGATCAAACAACCTTTCTAGAGGTATTAGAACCTTAGGGATATGATTATTATTTAACACTAGCATGCGATGGTTTGCAATTTTTTCTTGGAACACCTGAGGCTCCTCCCTCTCCTGCATAATCCAGGCATGGTCATTTTGGTTTTCCTGGTCAATGTGGGTTTCGGCGAAATCATCTACCATTTCCAGGAACTTTTTGATCTTCTCGTCATCTTCGAATACATGCCAATGGTGTATGTTTTTTGGTACAGAGGGTCTATGCCTTACCTCTATGTGGTACTTTAGTTTGAACGTGGTAGGGGGTGCAAAGGTAGAGGCTGCTTTGGCTAACGAATCGGCTTGCAGATTTTCTGCGCGTGGGATGAAATGAACATTTACTGATGAAAATAAATTTTCCATTAGGCCCCAAGTGCAATTTCTGTAAGACCTTAGTCTCGGGTGTTTGGTCTGGTACTGTCGATTCACCTGTTTCACAATCAGCTCTGCATCTCCATAGACTTCTAGGTTCTTTATGTTTATCTTCTTGGAAGCTTCTAGTCCCAAGACTAGAGCTTCATACTCCCATACGTTATTTGTGTAGTCTATGTCCCACTGAACCCTATAAGAGAAGGGGATAACAAATTCATTTTCAGGCGCTACAAAAAGCACTCCCGCACTTGCTCCTTCACACGACGAAGCACCATCAAAAAACATTTTCCAAGTTCTAGTGCTATACACATTTTTATCTGTCACTTCCGATTTATTTTCATCTAGATAATTTTCTTCTGTACAATTATTTACAGTATCATCAAAAGATAATATACAATTTCCCAGATCTTGATCGACATAAATAGGGTAATTGTTAGGATTTTGTTGGTCGCTTACCGTATACACCAACCGCGTTTCCCTATACAACTGAGTGAACTGGTCGCCAAAAACAGGGATAGTAGTGTATGTCATATCCAGCTGAAGAGATCCCCCGAGCTTGGCTCTCCAAGATCTAGATAATAGCAAACCATACTTAGGGGGTATATCAACGATAACTACATCCATTAGGATGCTTTTCACGGGAACCTAGGTGAGAGTGACTACTAAATATTTGATCATGCCCATGCACTTAACTCTCCTTGAATCAAACGAGTAAAGATCTCCATATGGCCTGGTGATTTCGAGGCCCAATCTATCCATAATATATTTTGGCATCACATTATGAGAGGCTCCAGAGTCCAGCATGCAATTATGCAGTAACCGATCATGCACGTTTAGGGTGATGTAGAAGGGGGCAATGGTGTCCCTGGAACCTTCAAAATGTGGACCAAAAGTGATGTTAGGCTTATCATCTTCCAAATTTATTACATCAAACTGACTCTCTAAATCTGAAAAATTTATCATTTTGGTTATTTTTTTTTGGTACACAGGGTTCTTAGCCAACTTGACCAAAGGTATCGGTATTTTGATCTTACTTATATCATTTTCTAGGCTAAAACCTCCCACAACTCTATCCGTTTCTTTGGCCGAAACATTGGACTCCTTCTTTTCCAACTTATTTGTTTGCACTATTTTATTTTTGGTGCTTCTGGTTCCTGGTGTCTACGTTTCGGCTATCTTAGTTCTTCTTTCTTGGATCTTAGTCTCTTTTTCTTTGGTATTCTGCGAGTTTTCCCCATTTACTTTATCATTTTGACACATCTCAGTCTCTTTCGGGGCGGGCTCGTATGTTTCACATATAGGAAAAAAGTTCTTGGGTTGAGCAGTTGACACAGGTTTGTTTTTAGGCCTCAGATTGTACTTATGCTGGAGCTCAGCCATTATGGTGTCGACCATTCCTTGATAAGCAAGATCATCAACGTTGTTTAGGTTATTATCTTCACTCGATGATTGTTCAGTGTTTAGAGACTTCTCATAATCTTCTTTCATTAAATCAGGTTGTATACAGTCGTCGCCTAAATTGTTTACGTCTTCTTCCAAATCCTCAAACTCTTGCATATCATTTCCTCCATTAAAATTTTCAGTTTTTAGAGGTGTTTGAATTTTTTGATCTTCATTTTTAATCTGTCTTTGTTGAATCTGAGGGTTGGGGTTTCTTTGGAACTCTCTTTTAGTGAACTGATCAGCCTTGGATTGGTCTAGTTCCATTCTTGAGATCTTATTCCATAACTCTTTTATTATCCTAGCCATATCATCCATTTTATCATCTGAGGACTTTCCAAATCCTTAGGGTCCCGCTTGTTCTCTGAAACGTTTGGTCTCCCTGTTTCCTGTTTCAATTTTTGTTTTACCCAAAGCCATCATGTTTGACTCAATTTCCACAGCATCATCCTGCATTTGGGTTAGGTCAACCCCTCTCCTTTCTCTTAACAGTAGAGAAAAATTGAGTTTGAAGGCTCCTGCGAAAGTTACTTTGGTTGCAGGTTGGGACGGTTTAACTTCGATCGGAATCTTATTATACAACTTGTTAAATCTTTGAATGAATTCCATAATCGTTTTTGAATTATTTTTCTTTAAATATCCAAACTCAGTGAAATAATACAAATGATCTTTCCTTTCGCCCCATTGTCTGAGGAAAGAGTCTTCTAAAGCATCGTAGGATAATATCGACCCTGGGGGAAGGCTTAGAAACCAAGTTCTTACCTGTCCCTCAAAGGTTTGGACAAACAAACAGGAATATACATCCTCATGCTCGAGACCTAGTATATCTACAAATTGATTGAAGAAGTTAATATGTTCGGCCGCAGTTAGGTCTCCTTCCCCTGTGAATTTAGGCAAGTTTTTCATATAGTTTTCTGGTAAATCGTGAAGGGGTACTAGATGGGCCAAAGAGGCGTATCTAGTGGCTACCTTGGAAAAAATCCTGAGGAGCATCTGTTGGCCTTGACCTCCCCCTCCTCCTGCTCCTCCGACAGAGGCCATGGATGGTCTAGGAGAGAAAACGGGTGCGTTGTAAAGAGGGTTGGCGAAGATGTACAGTGACTTTTGAGCTTCCCCAGGATAAAAAGGAAAAGGTTCATAAAACCTTTTAACAGGGGACGAGACACTCGACAAAAGGGGAAAGGGTATATGGGGACTTGGTTCCTCTGACTTGTAGGATATGTAAACGGGGGAACCTACAGGAGTCGAGTCCGAGTGTGTGGTGTCTTTTTTCAGGCCCTGAGTGACAGAGAAGTTTAGTTCGAGAGTTGGTGGGGTATCGATAGTGATAAAAATTACGGCAAACTTCTCACCCTTATTCACGTAAGAGGCATTCAGAGAGGTTTCGGTCTTAATGTCGGGTAGGATTAACTCAGAGTTTACAATCATAGTTTCGACAACATTATCCGAAAATTTTCCGAGAGGAGTTTGAATGGAAATTTCATGCAAGGATGAGAGTTCAAGAGGGGTCTTAGCTTTGGACTGGGTAGACTTGGGTTGATAAACTACAATGTTTTTTTTAAAAAGACCTTTTGGTTTTAGTATTTTTTCAGGATCGAAAACTGGCATGGTATGTTTAGCATCTAGGTTTTGACCGGTGTTCCTTTGAGCGGATGCCAGCTTACTTAACTGTGGAGTCGCCAAGTGAATGATAAAGTTTATCCTTAGAAAGGTGTTCTCTCTTTGTTCACTATCAAAAAATGAGACTTAGAAATGTCATTCTTCCAGGGAAAAGTGACTTCGAATTTCCATCCCCGACAACGACGCCAGAAAGATGTTGTTCCAGAGTTTGTACTTAAGGCTATAGAGTATAGAGTCTAGGCATCCCAAAGTGAGTGAGTGATTTAAAAGGATCTATGGTTGATATCTGAGCTATCTTTGTCTAGCTTCCAAATGTTCTTGGATGCTTATATATTGTTCAATGGCTGCCCACGAAGCATATATCAAAGTGATCCCTCAACCCAGGGTATTCTTACCGATCCCAATGTGATACGAATCTAACCATGTGAATAGATGTCCTGATGTCGAACATGGTAGAAACCACTTGAGTATCGGTCAGTGATGTGAACCGTTAACAAGTGCGAGGGAGATCACCATTAATGTCAATGATTCCCAAGGTACCCTAGTACATTCCAACGAATGTGAATGGATGAGCTGGAGTCGAACATCCGTGGAATCATCCGATCATAGGTCAATGATGTAAACCTACTGTCGAATGTGAGGAGGCCTGCCATTGAGGCATGCAGGTCCCAAAGTACTAACTAGTTTCTAAGCCTAATTCTCAGATAACGTGTTGAATTCGACATGAATAGGCTTGTCAAAGGAGGGCCTTGATGTATCCCCCATCAACGACATGAAACAAACATAGGGATGCAATTCGCAGATCAAATGGACATGGACTGACACGGGTTTTGAGTAAAGATATTTGGGATGGCCGACTCTAGAGGCAGATACTTCCCTTGAACACTGAGGCACAACAACAGAAACATGACACGGACCAAAACTTGATGATGCAGTGGATGCTGTGACTTACGTCAGGTGACCCAAAGGAGTGAAATAAAATCAAAGGATTGACTCAGTGCAGAGGTTCAACGGATTATGATGCGTGCAAATGACAAAGTGTCGTGTTCAAGGGTGACTCTAAGGATTACTTGGTAATGTTCTCAAGAGATTTCTTGGCTTGATTCTTTCAAATTTTCCCCCATCCAGATAGACGAGTACCTCTTTTTGATTTAATGAGCTCGAGGAGGATAACACATGCTCGATATAACTNTAGAAACCACTTGAGTATCGGTCAGTGATGTGAACCGTTAACAAGTGCGAGGGAGATCACCATTAATGTCAATGATTCCCAAGGTACCCTAGTACATTCCAACGAATGTGAATGGATGAGCTGGAGTCGAACATCCGTGGAATCATCCGATCATAGGTCAATGATGTAAACCTACTGTCGAATGTGAGGAGGCCTGCCATTGAGGCATGCAGGTCCCAAAGTACTAACTAGTTTCTAAGCCTAATTCTCAGATAACGTGTTGAATTCGACATGAATAGGCTTGTCAAAGGAGGGCCTTGATGTATCCCCCATCAACGACATGAAACAAACATAGGGATGCAATTCGCAGATCAAATGGACATGGACTGACACGGGTTTTGAGTAAAGATATTTGGGATGGCCGACTCTAGAGGCAGATACTTCCCTTGAACACTGAGGCACAACAACAGAAACATGACACGGACCAAAACTTGATGATGCAGTGGATGCTGTGACTTACGTCAGGTGACCCAAAGGAGTGAAATAAAATCAAAGGATTGACTCAGTGCAGAGGTTCAACGGATTATGATGCGTGCAAATGACAAAGTGTCGTGTTCAAGGGTGACTCTAAGGATTACTTGGTAATGTTCTCAAGAGATTTCTTGGCTTGATTCTTTCAAATTTTCCCCCATCCAGATAGACGAGTACCTCTTTTTGATTTAATGAGCTCGAGGAGGATAACACATGCTCGATATAACTCACCTTCGGTAAGTTCCTCTTCCTTTGTTTAACGAACCGGAAGAAGTAAGGATTTGGTCCCGTATGGGTCTGTCGATGTGTGTTTTAGCGAGTCCAAAGACAGAAATCTCGAAGGTTTTTCAGGATTATAGATTTTGGAAAAACACTTAAAAGAGAACTCTCTCAGTTCCTTTTTCGTAAAGTAGTCTGACGAGACCGAAAAAGAGATAAAATATCACTCGAAATACGCCCTTTCAAACCTTTTAATGAGCATGAAAGGAAGCAAGATCACTCGACAATCTTTTCATATTTAGAGAGTCTGAAAATAGTTTAAAGATGACTCCAGGATGGTTCCTTTTTCGTGCGTCCATGCGGGTCTGAAAAAGAGATAAAAATCTACCCGGTGCGTTCTCATATTTTCGAGCTTGAGAATGAACTAAGACTACGCTCATGAGTGCGACAAGGTAAATAATCGATCAGAACTGCCAGGAAACCTGTGATGTCAAAACTGCTATCCAGTGGTTTAGTGAAGCCATTATATTGTTAGAGAAACCCACAAATAACTATACCTTATAAAAAAATGAAAATTTATAAATAGTAATACAATGAAAATTCCATTTACCATTTCATTTTGCATAAGGATTTGTAGCAGTGGAGATTCTCACTTTGGGAGGTGGATCTTGTTTCGCTCGATACCAGAGCTACAATTGACCATTTTTCTTGCCGTTCGGACCAGGTAGATCTTCATCTTCCCTTCTTTCAATCACATGGTTTAATATTCATTTTCATAGCAACATTTAATTTAAAAAATGAAGCCCTAAGTCGCCCCAAAAAGATCAAATCGGCCTCCATTAAAAATGATGGGAATTAGACATTCTTTGTGAAAAAACGTGTTTAAAAGAGGATAGTAAAGAGGCCAACGTCTTAATACCTAAGTGGATGGGTCATTTTTGTCAAAGAACCCATGAGAAATCCTCACATATGCTCACGCAGCCATAATGGAGGTTGTTTTGCATTTAAAAATGTTTTATCGTTATGTGATGATTGTTGAATGGAAAAAAGAGGGTGTGAGGATTGTAAAAGAGGGCGTGGTATTTTTAAACAATGCGGGCATATAGATTTCATGTTTTTAAATTGTTTTAAGAAATTGCCAAAAATAATGAAATTGTTTGCCTTTTGTTTTGTAGGCGATTTCGGCGACCATGATCGAGTGGAAAGAACGAGAACATGAGATGGATGACTTAGTTGCCTTGCGGATTCCTCGCACACAGGCCGCATTGAGATCTTGTGGCTTACTGAAATTCTTCAAATTGCAAAAAATGAAGAAGTAGATTTTATTGCTTGAGCACATGATCGGCTTATGGGATGTTGTGGAGCAAGGATTTCGGATTGGCACACAACTTCTAACCATTGAGTTGGAAGACGTGTATTTCTTGATTGGCCTCTCGAAAAGAGGGGTTCCCATATATTTTTTCGGGCAGAGGGTGCTACCTAAGCAAGTGGGCGTGTATCTGGCACGTCACTGTGTCCCAGGAGCAAGACTGGTAGGGGGTAGAATCCCTATCAAGGATATCTGAGAGTTACCCCTCTGGTCCATCTTGTTTGCCATCACGAGCATGACGGGAAGTACTAGCACACATCTGGCATCAAGATCACAGGTGGCTTATGGTGTATAGTGTTTGGAACCAACACTGTTCAACTGGAGTGCAGGGTTCCTTCGGAATGTGAAGGAATAGGTTTCGCGGTGTAGGATGGGACATAAACAGTTAGAATACGGTTCTTTTCTGGTCTCATTTTTCTTAGAGCACATCCCCCAGATGCAGCCTCAGATAGCACTGGCAGTGCGACCCGTGGATGAACCACGGATGGAGAGGTGGACTAATCTGTCTCTGAGGATAGTAACGGAGTCAGAGTTCCGTTTCACTGGCGATTTCTTTGCTTGGCTGAGACGACAGTATCTCTGGATAGAGGGCTTCCCGTATGCTGAGGTGGATTTCCGTGGGAGCATGGATTTGATTCTACCCACGGGGGAGGACTGGGACGCGTCAGGTAAGAGACTGAGCAATACCTTGTCTAGTTTTTGTTTTTTAAGTTTTTAATGTATATATATTTTTTTGGGTATGTAGAAGAGTTTTTAAAAGATGTATTGTTTTCAACATGCAGACAAGGGAGCAGTGCGCCCGACCGATATACCAATACCAGGTCGTCGTGGGGGTGCTCCGGTTGCAGCGGATCTGGGAGTACCAATGATAGGTCTCCGGGAGGTTGAAAGAAACCTCCAAGGCCTCACGATGGGCATTCCTCCTCTACGGAGGGGAGAAGTGCCTTTACATCTGCAAAGGCACACCGTGGGAGTACCAGAGAATGTCAATTCTCTACTGAGACGCGTAGTGCGTGCAGTGATATGTTACTCCCAGCACAATGTAGTGCAGGGAGATTAGAGTCTCTCTGGTGATCGTATTTTTGTATGCCTTGTCAGGCGATGTTGTATGGGTGTAAAGACCCAACATTTTACTCTTCTAAATTATTTTTTGATGTAATCAAAACATTTCAGTCATGCTATGTATATATATACAGTTTCAAGTTTTTAGCCTAATGATTTGTACATGATGATGCCTTTAATGTGATGTGTTTTAATTTACATGTGATGTACAATTTTGCTTTCCTTTATGAAATCTTATATATGGGCAAGATAGCGATCCATGATGTAATTGGCTAACGAATCCGAAACACTATTGAGTTCTCTTGGAATGTGTCTATATTCAATGTAATCAAACATTCGTTCAAGACGACGAACTTGTAGATGGAGACGTAGCAGGATAGGACTACAAATAACGTATATTCGATTGAGTTGATAGACTACGAGTTGGGAGTCTAAGTAAACAATGATACGAGAGATACCTAGGGAGGAGGCTTGGGTTAGAAGTCCAATGACAGCATGATATTCTGCCATGTTATTAGTCGTTGGTCCTAAGCAAATACCTCCTGAACTCACCACCTCGTCAAATTGGTAAATGACCCATGCTACCGAAGCAATGTTCCGAGTATGCCGACTAGTGCCATCCGCAAACCCGAAGAAGATAGGAAAGGCTGATGTCATCTGCGCATGAAAACACAAGGCACAGTATGAGTGGCAAAGGTAAAGACTCGAGCACGCGAAAGAGACAGACACACCAAACTAAAATACAATAATGTACAAAGTACACATGCTGGGTGATCTAGGCATAGTACTTTTTAAGGTAAAGCCCGTTTTGGGGCTCTCCTAGGGAAATTCCATCATAATATACTAACTCGTAAGCGCCTCTGTGTAGAACACGTTTCACAATGTAAGGGCCATGCCACAGAGGTTCTAACTTACCTGTCCCCAATTTTTCATGAGCTTGGTCATAGACGAGGACTAAGTCTCCTTCTGCAAAAGTCCGAGGATGGACAGATTTGTCGTATTGATTTTTGATTTGTTTTTGATGTGCCTCGTTAACGAGAGAAACATCATGATGTGTCTCGTCTAGTTTGGATAGATATAAGAAGAGTTCTTCTTCGACAGAAGTATGGGGTAGGATTTCTACTTTAAGTTTCAAAGATGGAATCTCGCACTCAATTGGTAGAACGGCTTCGATGCCATACACTAACTGGAAAGGAGTAAATCCAGTTGCGGTTTTCATGGAAGTATAGTAAGCCCAGAGAGCGGAAAAAAGTTGTAGATGCCCTGATGTCTTGTTTTCCCCTACCATGCGTTGAATCATGGTTTTGAGGACCTTGTTGATGGCCTCAACTTGTCCGTTGGCCTGAGGATAGTAAGGGGATGAGTTTTCATGGAGAAAACCCAATTTGACATGCAATTCACTCATCATCTGGTTCTTAAAGTGTGCACCGTGATCAGTGACAATGGCGCGTGGTACACCAAAATGAGTTATGATATGGTTAAAGAAAAATAGAGTTGCGGTACGACCATCGTTCAGAAAGGTAGGCATAGCCTCAGCCCATTTTGTAAAGTAGTCAACAACGACGATTATATAACCGTGCCCCTCGGCTGAGGTAGGCTTACATTGCATGAAATCGATATCCCACTTGGTGAAGGGGCCGATGGAAATAATGGGGTGCAGCGTAGTAGGGTGGGTGCATGCCTTTTTGTTAAATACTTGGCAAGGTGGGCATTTTTTGACTGCCTCAATACAATCTTTGAAAATCGAGGGCCAAAAGTAGTCGGCACGTAGGATTTTTTGGGCTGTGGCCATCCCAAAAAGTTGACCGCCACAGGTGCCAAGGTGACAATCGTTCAGAATGTGTTCAGCCTCCTCATGAATCAGACATCATCGAAGGATAGTGTCGATACCACGGTGATACAAGGTGTCACCGACGATAAGATAACGACGAGAATGGTGGCGAATACGTCGACGTTCTTTGTGGGAAATGTTGGGTTGAAAGCGTTGGGTTTGGAGGTAGAGGAGGATGTCCCCATACCAAGGATCAGATGTGCTGATGAGGAAAAGAGTTTTATTGGGGAGAAAATATCTAGGTTCGATGTCTTCATCAGCACGAGGGAGAGCACAGATGAGCTTTACAAACACCAGGGACTTTTTGGCTTTGGACTTTGTAAATTCAAGATCGAATTCCTGAAGGATGACGATCCATTTAGAATATTTTCCCCCAAGTACTTAACGGGTCAAGACATGGTACATGGGGTTGGAGTCCGCAATCATCGTGGTGGTGTGTAATAAGATGTAATGACATAATCTCTGGACATCGATGATGGTTGCCAGAGCTAGTTTCTCTACATGTGAATATCGGAGTTTGGGTCCAGATAGACTCTTTCTCAGGTAATAGATCACATGTTCTTCACTGTTGGGGTCTTCTTGAACTGGCACCATCGCAATAGTGGAAGTGGAGGTGGCTAAGTAAAGGATGTAGTCCTTTGTATACTCCGGAGGGTGTAACAAAGGTGTGTGGGTCAAGGTATTCTTGAGAGCATCAAATGACCATTGAGCAATGTCATCCTAGATGAAAGGGGCATTTTTCTGCAGTAACCACATGAATCCTTTAGTTATCTCAACGTAGTTACAGATGAAACGACGAAGGAAATTTGATTTGCCTTGCAAACTTTGGAGTTGGGTTAAATTGGTGGGCGGGGGTAAGGCCAGAATAGCCTTGATCTTTAAGGGATCCACCCTAATCCCGTCTTTAGAGACAATAAAACCGAGGAGTCAACCAGATTCGACAACAAAAATGCATTTATGTGGGTTCAAGCGGATACGGTAGAACCGACATCGAAGAAAAATAGTCTGTAAGTGATCGATGTGATCAGATCGATTGGATGAGTGGGTAGGTACGTCGTCGAGGTAAGGTTCTGCGATATGCTTGATATCATGGAAAGCGTACGACATGGCCTGCTGGAAAGTAGCACCAGCATTTTTGAGACCAAAAGGTAGCTTTCGATAGGCGAAATTTCCCCATGGGCAGATAAAGGTTATCTTATGTTGATCAACAGGTAAGATTTCAGTCGGGTTATACCCAGAGAAGCCATCCATGAAAGAGAATATTACACTCCCAGCGTAATTATCGATGATTTGGTCGATGAAGGGCGTAGGGTAGTTGTCCTTTGGACAAGCTTTGTTGAGATCACGATAGTCAACGCAAACACAGATGGTCCCTTGTTTCTTGGCAACCGAAACAAGGTTGGAGACCCATTCTGTCAAAGGGACAGGATAGATAAAGCTAGATTTTAGAAGTTTCTCAACTTCTGCCTTTATAGCTGCGATTTTCTTGGGATGAACCTGGCAGAGTTTTTGTCGAACAGGTTTCGCACCAAGGTAAGTCTTGATTTCATGCATGACGATCGAAGGGTCGATCCCTGGCATTTCCTCGTAGCTCCAAGCGAAGACATAGCGGAATTCTTTAAACAAAGCGGTGTAAGAAACCACTTCTTCGAGTGTGCAATTAGCACCAAGGTTAATGTTTTCCACGACACCTTCTTTGATCAAAATATCAATAACGATTATGGTAGAGATGTTACCCATATTCCCCTCAGAGAGAGTATCTTGTGTGAGGATGGGAGATTGCGGAGCATCGGTAAGATCGGGAGGGAAGACAGAGTGTATGTCTTTATGGATTTCTTCCAAAGGCGGAAGAAAAGAGGATCGATGATGGTTATCATCCCAAGGTAGATCATCAATACTAAGCATTTCCATAATAGATTCGTCAGAAGGGAAAATTTCGGAAATGTAATCGATTGCAGATGATAGGGAATCCAACCATGAAGGCATCGAATAGGCATCAGGTGCCAATGAATGTGGGTTGTCCGGAGAGGGAGAGTCAGATTGAATAGCTATGTATGTGTCCTCGGCTAGTCTAAGTGGTATAGTGTCACCGAGCACATCGAATTCCATAGGACTAGGTACAACCCAAGGATCAAATGATTCCAAGGATTGATAAGGCATAGTCGAGATCATATTGACAGTGGCAATATGATGCACGGTGGGTGGAAGTGGTGTAGGGAAGGTACCCATGAGGCTCGAATCTTTCAATAAGCCAACACCAACGCTTTCATACGTAACTGGGTGGTCTCCCAAAAAGGGAATGTTGTTGGTGACAAGAATGCGAGCATCAGGTGTACAGAAATCAAGTTGATCGATAATGGCANACTAAGGATTCTAACAGTCTGTGTGGATGAAAACCTTGCCCATAGAAAGCACGCAACATCGTAGGGTATTTGTTAAGGGCAAGTGATTTTAAGCCTTTCCAATAGGCTAGAGACATGACACAAGTAGAGGCTCCCTCATCCAAGATAGTTCAGTGGATTTGTTGACTGTGAACAACAACATCGATCTGAAAGGCTAGTTGGTGAGAGAGTCAGGGT
>SNQJ01S0096936.1:36458-61017 GCA_010110895.2 Picea sitchensis
TCATCCAGATTAAATGTGAGGTTATTTGATGACTCAGGATCGAAAGCGCTGATGGAAGCTAAGAGTGTTCTACGTTGGCTGGGACAGTGTTTTAGAACTTCTAAAGCGGACATAGCACACAGTGCTTAAGCCAAATCTTCAATGATGTTGTAGTTTTGGGCAGCTCGTGAACTAGGGTTAAAGGTAGATTTCCGGATAGTGCTCTTAGGAGGGCGTAAAATGGAGTCAAACGAAGGTTTCTCAATCTGAAGTGGCCTGGATGGAGGGCTTGCAGATGGAGGATTAACGAAAGATGGTAATGGGTCTTGTACTAACCATTAGTAGTCTTCGGCTTATCAGGTTTAACTGGTGTGTCATATGTCGCAGTGCAAGTGGTTAGATTAACCCCGTTAAACATGTAAATGTGGGCACTTGTCAAGGCCTCATCATGGGGTTGGTTGGAACTACCCCCTGGAGTGGGGGTTTGAGAAACGAAAGATTGTTGCTGTGGAAAAGGCTGAGTAAGCACAGTGGGTTATGAATTTCCCTTAAATATCTTGGCCACTTCATCGCGATGTGGACAGTCTCGGGTGTAGTGATCGTCACCACAAATGAGACATGGAAATTTCAGTTTTTGTTGTGGTTGTTTTTCGGCAACAGGGGTTTGCGGTTGATTTTTTGGTTGTTCGTTGTTATTGTTTTTCTTTGGTTTATTTCTTGCTTTCTTCTTGCCCCTAGGTTGTTGTGAAGGGGTCGATTGGACCACATTCATATCAAAGACCTGAGTTTGAGGGGGGGTGGAAGAGGGTGCATTCGAACTGGGAGCAGGTGTCGGAGTGGACCGCTGGATTGTTCCAGTTGACTGGGAAGTAGATTGGGTTTTGACGGAGCCAATAACTCCATTCGCCTGCGAGGTAGACGATGGTTTGGATGGATCATTAGTGGCATAGGTAGCATTCGGTATCAACTTGTACAGAGTACCAGACTGTGAATAAACCAAGTCTAAGTATTGAGCTCAGGCAATAGCTTCTTCCTCGGTGACTACACCACCCATGGAAACATCACGAGCTATCTGAGGTAACAGTGATTTGGTGAACCATTCTGCTAATAGTTGGTCAGGAATGACCGCTTTGATTATCCTTCGTCGTCATCTCCATTCATGAATATGATCGGAGATATGTACAGAAGTTGTCTGATGAAGGGAGGTCAATAGTTCACTACTCGTCTCGTATCGAATTGGTAGTTGGAAGTGTGTGAGGAAGGACATGGCGAGGGAGTTGAAATCGTGAAAAGAGGCACGTGGTAGTTCAATATACCATTTTTTTGCAGAACCCGTAAGTGTTCGTTGAAAAAGACGCAAACATATAGAATCATCCATGAGGGAGTTGGATGAACACCACAAATGGAAAGTCATCACGTGATTGTTTGGGTCTTCTCCGGACTTTCCGTCGAATTTTGGGATATCAGAAGGAATTTTAGCTGGGATAGCTGGCCAAACTGGAGAATGAAAAATAGGATCATTCGTTAACCGAGACAAGTCTGGAAGATCCAGGGTCACTAGGAAAGGTAGTTATCGGTTAATTTGTGGGTAATGCTGGTGTGGCATAGGGACACTAGTAGGGCCATACACTAGGTTGTGCAGATAATTGTAACTAGTGGGCCCTCTTGTATAAGGTTGGTGTTGACCCGGGTACACAGGATTTGAGGTGTTTTGAGAAGCATGTGGGAGCGGAGGATAACCGGATGGGTTTTGAGGGTTATAAGATGGATTTGGCATTTGTCCATAAGGAGATTGTTGTGGAGCTTGAGGATTGTGTCCCCCTGAGAACTGTGGATTTCCTAGAAAAGGGATATTCCACAGATTGGGTGTGGCAGACACATTTTGTCCGTATGGTTGATGGTAGGCTTCGGATTGAGGCTGCCCCCCAGCATGGGGGTGCCCTCCAAATGGAAATTTCCCTCTGGTGGGAGGATGACCCCCAACTTGAGGTAGAGTTCCCGAAATTTGAGAACCAGACGTAAATGACTAACCTGTACTGTTGAGCGGATTAGGACCACCAAGACCGGTCCCTCTGGGTTGTTGGAAAAGTTGAGTGCTCTATACCCAAAAGGGAGTGATGATGAAGGTCTAGGTGTGTGCCAATCGCAGCTTGTCTAACCACCGCATTACCAGCAGGAATAGTCAGAATGTGAGGGACCATTGTATAATGGGTCATCTGGAGAGGGAAAGTAGACCTTGGGCCAACGGATGATGTGTTTGGACCAACGGACGGTGTGGCTGAAAAAGCGGTAGTACTGGTAAAATGGTTCAAAGGTACAGTGTAGGTGATAGGCGTGTCGACACCTATTCCTGTTCCATAAAGATCCTGCACCAAGCGCGGTGGACTTCGAACAATGTCTATGGTCCAGAAGGGGTCATCGACCAAAGGGTTCGAATGAGACCCAGTCAGAATGTCAGAAGGATTGACGACGACAAAGTCACCAACTAAATTCAGTTGGAGGACACGTCGTCCATACCCCTCCGGAATGCGGAAAGCTTCCGGAGACTCTGAAACAATTCAAAAATTCTCTAAAGGAGTGGGAACTTCTTCTTGGGAAGTTGTAGCGTCTTGAGCCTCGCTCTGTTGAGGAGATTCCTCTGTAGAATGAGGGGGTAAAGGGGTGTTCCCTTCCATATTTTATGGAGGAAGTCCTTGTAGCCTCTGCAAATGGCGTGGAGGGTCGATGTTGGCGAAAAAGAGTTGGCTAAAAAGATCTATGGACAACTACCGAAAATAAACAACATAGGCTAATGAAAATCTAGGAATCACAACCAAGCAAATAGGACCTTCTCTCGATGACCGTACTAGTTGGTGATGAAATCCAACGTCGCGTGATCAAGTCAAGAAGGGGCGGGGATATGGTGGAACAGTTACAATGGCGACCTGCTTAATGGACTTATGCCTTGGTGCAAGATTCCACACAATAATTGTGGATTTACCCTCCAAGGAGCCCGAGTGAGTTTGACCAATGTATTCTCCAGGTACAGTGAGACTTCCCTTCACTGTCACCTTGTGTAAGACCCTAAATATTATGTCCACTAAGGTTACCAATCTACAGTCAGCCCCTGGGCAGGTATAGTCGACAGTCCGATCCGAACGTACGGGCATCGTATCTAGCCCGAAACCAACTCGAAAGGCTTCCACTCAGTAATTGTGGATTTACCTTCAAGCGATCTCCATAATACGATATGACCACTACAATCAGTCAAACCACAGAGGGATAATATCCGTAGTTCTCCCGAATGCGACCTCGTGCGTAACCCCTGTGTGAGAGGGGGATCCCAGGCAGACTTATATGACAATTGGATTTGACTCTCCCTAACTCAGGATGCTAGTGTTTGTTTTGGAAACTTTGGAGAGTTATGCTCACAGCCTAATCCAAAGTACTAAGCCTAGTCTACTATTGGTGGAGGATCCTAGAAAAGAAAATGTTCTAGATATTTTTTTAATTAGCGTTCATTTTATAGTTGTTCTTTACTCAAAAAGGGGTGCATGGAAGTGAAACGGATGGAATTATGACTCAGTCTCCAAAAAATGCATCAAAGATGATAAGAATTCATTTATTTTCGATGAACATCTATCTAAGGGAGAGAGAGAAAGTTCTTTTCACTAACAAGCACCAATAAGGAATGTCCTCAAACAATTTTTCTTAATCAAATCCAATGTGGTGCCAAAACTTTTGAGATACCTTCTAATATGAAAAATCAATCCTAAAGATGTTTGTTTACTGTTTGTGTGTGAATAATGATTAATTCGAAACAACACTTTTCCTGCCAATTATCCTTTTGGATCAAGGAAACTCAGATGAACACAAGCAGGTTTGGTACAAACAATACACCCTCTTGTTGCGATCAAAAACAAGAAGCAAAAGAAAAGTAAACAACAAAGAAAAATCAAGAACTTCACACCAAAATAAATGTCGAAGAACAATGACCTCAACTAAGACCAAATGAAGAGATCCGTAGGCCTCTGATGTCCTTCACCAGAGTCTCTCGCTTAGTCAAAAAGGAGAGAACAAAAATGTATTGGCCTCAAGCTCCCAATCAGCAGAAAAACTCAAGAATAATGAAAGAGGCTACAAAATCAAAACAACAAGGTGTTTTTTCTTCGGAAAGAAAGATGTCAAGATTGAATGAGAAGAAGCATTGACTCTCAGAGAGGCTCAGCAAGTGAAAATACAGAAGCTAAACCCTGAAAAAACAATTCAAGAAAGCTTTTTGGCCAAAAGAGGGTTGGCACTTTGTTGTCAAGGGAAAGGAGCGTTATAGCGCTCTGTGTAAGGCACTCAGGGAGCACTGGCGCTCTGTCAAAATAGGCACAGGGGTGCCAGGTTCAAAAAGCTCCTAAAATGTCAAAAAACCAAAAATTGCAGTCTAATCTCGACAATCAAGCTGAGTGTAATGGGGTAGGGAGTCAATCAGCTCATGAAATCAATCAAAAAAAGGGGGTGAACCAGGTCTGAAAACAATCAGGGGTAAGACAAGGTCAATGCGGAGAAATCAAAACAAAAAGGTTTCGATTTGAGGACTCGCCAGTGGATTTGCCAGTTTCTGTTGTAGGAAAATCTCCCTGCGGACAGGTAGATTGCCTCAAAGAGATAGACTCTTAACTCTAAGACAAAAAGTGCTTAACGTGGACACTGACTTCCTTTCAAATATAGACAAACTAATGCATGAGGAGGAAGGAGAACAAAAGTACCTTTTTATCGACGTTTGTCCCTGCATGCTCCGAGTTGAGCTCCAATATTTCGCTCCTCGACGAGCTCTGTAGACAAAACAATAGTACGACCACTTCCTACTCTATTGATATTAGCTTGAAAACATATCTATCTACCAGAGATAAGTTTATGTAAGATCATACACAAACTAGAAAGAAATAGACCAAGCATGTCATATTAATGAGAACAGTGATAGCAATTACTTACAATCGTAGATGTGAATGTGACAGCTTTGTCAAGTCCCCTTTGTCTTAACCCTTGCTCAAAAGATCCACGATCCGGACGATAGAAGCTTCAATGATTACTCTCTTCCAGTTCACAGTGTGTTTCCTATGAGATCATAGGTTTCATGCTAGCAATTCTTCCTCCTTTTCACCATCATAGAGCCTTCTTATATAGGTTAAGAGAAGCTTAACCTCTTGAGTTATCTTTAGAATAAGTTGAGGAATCCCCTCCTTAGATCAGGGATCTCCTAATGGAACCAAGAATTTGAATGCAACTGCCTTCCAAACTTGAGAGATCCTCCCCTTATTCTCCTCAACGGGCTAACCACTGCCTAGATTAGACAACACTCCCTCAAAAGGGGCATCAGGGCGCTATAACGCTCCCTCAAAAGGGCCATCAGGGCGCTATAACGCTCCCTAGGAGGCTCAAGGGGAGATCCAGCGCTCTAAGGATGGATAACGCTCCTTCAGAGGGGAATTTTGTTGTTATAACGCTCCCTAAGACCTTGTGGGGGAGCGTCAGTGCTCCTAAGGGTGCCATAGGGGAGCACTCTCCCTCTAAACCCAAGTTTCAGAGCTCCTTTCAGGTGGCAAGAGTTTCTTGACTTTAGTTGATCATTCTCCTTCCTCCAAATCAAGTGTCTGAGGTATTCTAAGTGCCTCCTTGGTGTCGTCATCATGGCAGTATGCTTTGTTTGACATTTACGACACTTGTGAACAACATGCGACACTTGCGACAGTTGTAAGGAACATGCGACACTTATCAAATTGAATAATATTGATGTGTAACAGAGACCATGATAGGGGCGAGGAATATTTAGGAGGATGAAGAACATAGGGCTTGATAGATTAAGAAGAGTTGAAATCTTGATTGGAGAGAATGATATGTTCTTTTCTATTGAATTTGAGGTCTTCCTCAATCCATTGAGAAGACTAGATCATTTCCAGGATATTCTTCTAAATTCTTATCTAAGTCAACGAGGTCAGTTGTTCCTTATTTTGGAAGATACTTTGTTTCCTCTCCTTCCAAGTTTCCCAAAGGACAAATCCTGGGAAAATTTTCTATATTCGATTAAGAATTGGGTTCTGAAAAGATTGTGGATGCCATGAAGAGAGAGTGAGCTTGACACTATCTTTTTTGTGATCAGTTTTCCAAAAGAGAATGGCTCCTTGGTCCACTATATGGACAAGAATTAAGAAGGTGTTCTAAAGATTCCTCTTCCTTCTTTCACATGATACAAAGTCCTGGGACTTCAAAACCTTTGTAGATTAATTGGTCCCAAGTTAATATTTTCCCATAAGATGTTAACCAAAGAAAGGTAGAAACTTTTGGCCATAAGTTGGTTTTCCATATTTTAACCCAGCTGTCATCCATGGGAAACAATGCATGCTTGGATGCCAAAGTGTAGGTTTCCTTAATATTGAAATTTCCTCCTGGGATGAATCCCCATAGAATTTTTTCTGGGCTAATCGAATATTTAAATTGATGATTGAGAAGTTCTGATTTTAGAGAAAAATAATTGAATCAGTCTTTAAGTGGAAGATTATCTAGGTCGATTTACCAACTCCGCAAGTTGTAATTTGTAGAGTGAGTATTCTAGTAGTGGAAACTGCTTCTATGACCCGCCTTGAGGATATATTTGAGGGTTATATATGTGGGGTTATCCTGAAGCCAAGGTAGATATTGCCAAGAATATTCCCCAAAAAGGGAATACTTCCCATCATGAATTTCCCAAAAACTGTTTTTTATGAATGAGAGGTTCGTTTTCCCATGCTATATTTCAGATGAGGGATTCAGGCCAGTCCCCATCCATTTAGATTACATCCATAAAATTGATATCATTAGAATATTTTATTTTCCATAGCGCACACCAAATCTCTCCTCCTCCCTAAGCTAGTGCTACCAAGTCTTATCCCCTAAAACTACATTGAGAAGATTAGGGTCTCTCAACCCCAACCCATCTTTCAATTTTGGAAAATAGAGTGAATCCCAGGCTACCAAGGCCCATGTTTTAGCCACTTAGGCTCCTCGCCAAAGAAAATTTCATTGAATATTTTTGATGGAATTAAGAATACGTTTGACAACAACAGGGGTTGAGAAGAGATAAAGATGAATATCCTTGAGAATAGATTTAAGAAGGATAAGACGACCAAAAATTATTAAGGGTTTGGAAGGTCCAAATGGAAAGTATTTTACCCAGTTTGGAGAGGATATCCTCCCAATACATGTTACAGACTATAGAATCTAGGAGAGGGGGTCCTAGATATTTGGACAAAAGGGAATTCTGAAAAAATCCCAAGAAGTACTTGACCAAGTGTTATTATGATCGAAAGATGAAGGATTTATTTGAACTCAAGCTTGGGAGTATGACCATGGATGAGTATGAAAGAAGATTTTTAGAGTTGCTGAAATACGTTGACTTCATCAAGGATGATGTAATATCCCCAAGGATGAGCCCAGTTATATTATGTATTGTAAACATGTTTTGTAGGCTGGTGAGCCGAGTTATAATAAGCTAGGAGGCTTATTTGGTGATTAGGCCGGAGAGACTAGGTGTTAAAGGCCAGGAACCTGATTTTGTATATGTAATTATGTAGATCATTAATAAAATATAAACATCGTTGCGTGCAGACCGACCATGAAGAAAGAGTGATGGGGGACTAAGCTTCCACAAGGTTGGGTAAGGGAGGAGACTAAGTGTTTGGGCCTAGGGGATAATCTAGGGGGCTTACCTCTAAAGGGGATAATAGTTTATTATTATTTCCTAAAGGCTAAGGTGGACAATTGATGAGTGTTGTCCTAAGTTCCTAGGAAAGGGGAACGAATGCAAATGTGGTGCATGTAGCTCCAGGAAGAAAAGTGTCAACCTGGGCACATGCAGTTAAAGCTGATGAGTTGAGCCGTGTTGGGGGTTTGTACTCCATTCTGGCATCCGTTGTCTATCCTGTTTTGTGGGGCCACTGATCTATGGATACCCTCACGCAACTCTGAAAATTAGTAACCCGTGAGCCAAACCACGTTGGGGTTGGCGCATCCATTCTTCCATACTTGACCTGAGTTCACTAGAATCCTTCCCGAGAAATCATTTTGTCTCTGCGTTTTGACCTCTGCATTGTTTCCTAGTCACACATCTTGAAACCCAGTCAGAACCCGTGAACTCATCCACATCTTCTGTGAATCCCGAGTATCCTATGTATTATATGTGTTGTGTGTGTCATGATTGTGGGTTGTTTTGGCCACACAGTTCCTGGATTGAGTATGGCTTGCTACCGTCATCCCTGTGTGAATGAGTGTTGAACCGTTGTTGTTGTCCTCACCTGATTGGAGTTGAGTCGAAGAGTGTGTTGAAGAAGCGGGTTGTCAGGACCGTGGTAGAAGAGGCATGTTTTCAATCCTGTGAGAATCTCTCTCCAGGTGAGAGAGTCTGTTTGGAAGTGGTTTTCTCCAAGAGAGAGTCTAGCACCAGCTACAGAGCTCTGAGAATTCCTGATTTGGCATGTTGTCAAGACCCAGAGAGGGAGGTGAAGCAAACGATGTATTGTTCTTTTGAAGGTGTATACTCCCGGGTGGAACATGCATGTGGGGAATGAGAGTCCGTGAGTAGTGGGAGTAAGAAGACTCTTGGAGAGAATCCTTTCGATTTCTCTTTGCAGTTTTCTTGTAACCTCGGCCTAGTCTAGGATTCCCTTTCCCTTGAGCAGTGTGGTCTAAGGCTGGGAGGTTCATGGAAGTTCTGCACATAGTTGGTGGAGCTACTCCAGTTCCAAAATTAAGTATCATTATGTGTTTAATTTAAATTAAAATGCATGTTTGTGATGCTTGTATGTTTTCATGTATTTTGTTGAATGTATGAATTACTGTTAATTCCACTAATTCTATATGTTAGCAATAGTTCTATGTTTACTCTGTATTGTTTGGTTAAATATGCATATTAAATATATATGTATGAGAATGTTCCGTGTAGTAGCGTTTCCTGGCAGAGGGGTTGATGGTCGGGGATGTTACAAATTGGTATCAGATCTTTAAAGGCTAAGTTAAGGTTGTGTGAGTGGCATTTCCCGGTTTGTTGGTGGCGGGGGATGTTACAGATAAATAGGTCAAGATTCAAAGATACTTGAGTGGGACGCCATCAATTTTTAGTGATAAGATACAATATGATGATCCTAAGACACTGGAGGAAACCATAAGGAGAGATAAATGCCTCTATGATCAACATAGAGGAAGACCAAATTTGCAAAAGTCTTGGGAAGACAAGAAGAAAAGAAAGATGGAGCAGCGGAAGAAGGGGGAAAATCCACCATTCTTCAGAAATAATTCTCAGGGACAACCAGCTTCCAAGGATCCCAAAATGACAAAAACAATGTGGCAAAGACTAAGGCAAAAACCTATGAAATGTTTTGGTTGCGAGGGAGATCATATGTATAGAGATTGCCCTCATAGAGCTAAAAAAGTGAGGATTGTTCAGAATATACAACCGACTAATACAATGGAGGACATGGTAAGAAATGTGTCAAGGATCTACGCATCCCTGGATAACAAGCAAGATGAGTTTCAGTCCCACATGATTGAAGTGGAAGGTAATATTTTTTTTTTTGAGTAAAAAAAGGGGGGAATCCTTCTATTAAATCCATGAAAAAAAAAAGGTACAAAGTGATACATCGATTTGCTGATGGGAAAAGATCCCCCAGAAAGAGAACATGGGATCACTTGAAACTAGCCTATGCTAAAAGAGAGCCCCATAGAGTGCGTGGGAAAGCAAGATGAGACATTACAATATAAGGAGAAAGGTCGGATCATTGTGTTGGTCGGTGATGATCCTTTCTACCTTTTTTCTTATGAACATCAATCCAACCAGAGGAGATGATAGGCTCAACAACTTTTACCACCAAATCCAGATGGTCTGAGGAAGTGTCGTAATATTGAGCTATTGAATCCAGGGGTGCTTCTTTGTCGTTGTCTGAGTTGTTTGATTCATGAGGAAACTTCTAAGTCCCTGTGAGAGGGGCTGTGATCATGATTGTGTAAATTGTTTCCCCCTTTTCAAGAGGTGGGTGCAAGGAGTTAATTGCGAGAGATGGAATCATGACTTCTGAATCTTCAGGATTTTGTGCCGAGGCCGTAGGCTGGTGTTTTGGGTCGACAGTTGGTTGCTGAGCTAAAGTTGGGGCCTACAAAGGCATTGAGGAAGGCAGAGGAGTTGGAGTGTCTTTGTGATGTTGCTTGTTGCCGGAGGAAGGGTTCGGGCGGATTTTTTGAGAATTTGGTCCTTTCCAGCCATTGGCTCTTTTCCGTGCTCCAGAAGTTGAGGAAGGGATTGGGGATAGAGGACAAGTTGCCTGGAGGTGCCCTGTTTGCTAATAGGAGTGGCATCTGAAGGAGGTGTTCTCATAATCGACCATCTGTGTGAAAGGATATCCCTCATCCCAATCTATAAGAATCCTATTCGGAAGCCCTTCACTGAAGTCAATTTCAACGCATATGCATGCAAAAGTGATGAAGCCTTTCGCTATCCTGTTTGTGTCTATCTTGATGAATCTACCTAATGCATTTCCCAGGGTGGGTAAAAAATATGAAGAATATAAATGCAGGGGTAAATTCGGTAGTCTTACCCAGACCGGTGTAGTCATGGTTGTCATGGTTAGTGGATTGAAGTCAGGGAACCATCTCTGCATGGAGAGACTAGATCTTCCCTAGAACCAAGGACCTTGCTCTAGCACGCGTTGACATTCGGCTTCTGTGGAGAAGTTGACAATGAAGAACCCCTTGGAGCAGAAGAACAACTCATGATCTTCCGACCAGGTCTTGTTAACCCATTCCTTTAACGTAGAGGCCGAGGGCCAAAGTCCGTTGAAGTGGCAAATGAGGGATCTTGCTTGGTAGATAAAGGCATAGCCATAGACTTGGGGATCTTCGACTTCTAATATTGGAGGTTCTGTGCACTAATCCACAATGAAGGCAGATCCAAAGGGCTCCATTACTTTTGAAGCTTCAGCCTTGAACCCCGAAGGAGCGGAAGTCCCTGATTTCACGACATGCTTGTAAGAGCTTGGATGAGTGACTGAAGGCGTTCCTCCACGCAAACGAGAAGTGAGAGAAATGGTTGCATTTTTTAGATTCCCATAGTCCCATAGAAGAGAGCCATCCCCAAGCTGTCATCCTTCAAAGATTAGTCATTGGAACCTAGGCGAAGTACCTGTAGCCTAGTGGACTTGGGTTTTGAGCTCAAAAACAGAGTCTGAGTCTTGAGACTATAAGCAGAGAGAAGATCCGGCAATGGTCTTTACAAAAAGGGGGAAGCTTACTGCAATCTCGGAGCTAGTCTTGCCGTAATATTCAGAATGAAACCTCGCTTTTCCATTACTCTTAGCTAGATTCTTGTACCAAAGCGGAGGCGGAGAATCCCCCAAGAGCCATAGATCCCTGAGGTCTCTACTAGTTGAATGTCTTTCGAACTTTAGATCAAGGCGGTGGTGGCAGCTAGGGTTTAGCACTTGCCGCACCCACAGTCTATTCTCAACATTGATCTGGTCCCAAATTGTTGGTTCTCTCTCGCCAGAGAATGAGTTGGAGCCTCCCTTCTATGTTTCCTCTATGTCGGTCGCTAACCTTATCGACGAGATGAACCATTTCTTCCATCCTGGTGCCGAAATCACGACGAAGACTCCATCTACGGGGACTGGCTGCATTTCCATTTTGGGATCCTTCTCCATGGGTTGTTGCTGGTCCATCTCGGCCCTTCTGACACCCACATGCATGAGTTCTTCGATGGACGCATCGGGGGCCTGTCTATCTTCCTTCCCAGCCAAGAGCTTCACCTCCTGCACAATGTGGATGCCACAACCGACATCAAGATCCGATGCATGAAGATGATTGATCGTTGTATCCCTTCAAAACCGTAGCTTCATAACGATGTAGGTATTCACACCTTCCATTGAAGAAAGTGGAAGGTAATATTAATGACCAAGCCATTGCTATTTTAATTGATTCATAAGATAGTCATAGTTATCTACATCCTAATATGGTTGAAATATTTCATTTTCCAAGAAGCAATCTTGGGACATCTTGGTTGGTGCAAATCGCTACCAGAGCCAAAAGAATAATTAATGATATGTTTAAGGAATTTCCTATGGACATGAATGGGATGAGAACAAGGGAATATTTGAATACCATGCCTTTGGGCTCATATGATTTCCTCATTGATATGGATTGGTTGGACAAGCATCATGATGTACTAGAATGTTATAACAAGGTTTTTACTTGCTTGGATGAAGAAGGAAACTTGAGATCAGTACAAGGTATTCCAAGGGTAGTGACTATCAGGGAAGTTTGAGCGTTGCAACTAAAGAAAAGATTTAGGAAAGGCTGCCAGCTATTTGTAGCTCATATGGAGGAGGAAGGTAAGGATAAAGTGTCAAACATTGAAGACAATGTTGTCCTAAAATTGTATGAAGATGTATTTAGAGAAATATTGGGGTTGCCACCCAAGAGAGATATTGATTTCTCTATCAATTTGATTCCTGGAGCAACCCCAATATCCAAGATTCCTTACAGGATGAGTAGACTAGAGTTGAAGGAATTACAAATGTAGCTTGAGGAGATTTTGAAGAATGGGTATATATACCCAAGTGTGTCACCTTGGGGTGCCCCGATATTATTTGTGAAAAAGAAGGATGGAACCTTGAGGCTTTGCATTGACTTCCGAGAAGTGAACAAAGTGACTATGAAGAAGAAGTATCCTTTTCCAAGGATATATGACCTCTTTGATCAGCTGAAAGATGCAAAAATATTCTCCAAGATTGATCTCTGATCAGACTATTATCGGGTGAGGATTAAAGAAGAAGATATTCGCAAGATTTCTTTTAGAACGAGGTATGGTCATTATGAGTTCACAGTGGTTCCATTTGGGTTTTCAAATGCACCAGATGTATTCATGTGTTTAATGAATGGTATTTTCAGAGATTACTTAGATAAGTTTTTTATTCTATTTTTGGATGACATCCTTATTTATTCTGAGTTTGAAGAAGAGAATGAGAAACACTTGAGGATGGTGTTACAAGAATTGAGGGAGCATCAATTGTATGCAAATTTGAGAAAGTGATCATTCTACCAGACACATAAACATTATTTGTGCCATATCATTTCAAAGGAAGGAATAGTAGTGGATCCAGAAAAGATAAGAGCCATCGAGGGATGGACAGTACCAAAGAATGTCTCAGAGGTGAGATATTTCATGGGACTTGCAGGTTAATATAGAATATTTATTGAAGGTTTCTCAAAGATTGCACACCCAATTGCATATTTTCAAAATAAGGGTGTGATATTTGAATGGACATATGATTGTGAAAGGAGTTTCCAACACTTTAAGAAATTGTTGACAAGTGCAACAATTTTGAGAATTGTTGACCCTAATGAATATTTTGGTGTATGCACGAATGCATGCAAAGAAGGGCTTCGTGGATTCCTTAGTCAGAAGGGTTATGTGGTATGTTACGAATCAAGGAAGTTAAAATAGAATGAGATACACTATGCCACTAATGATTTAGAATTGATAATCATAGTGCATGCCTTGAATATGTAGAGGCACTACCTCATGGGAATAAGATTTGAGTTGAGGACAAATCATAGTGGTCTGAAATATTTTTTTGGACAACCAACTTTGAATGTCGGGAAAAGTAGATGGTTATAATTCCTCTGTGTGTATGACTTTTATATAAGTCACATAAAAAACAAAGAGAACAAGGTGGTTGATGCACTCAACAAAAGAGTGCATGAGATGCATGCTACAACCATTATCATGTATAAATATGATTTAAAAGACATAATTTTGGAAGATGCAAAATCAGATTAGCACTATATGGAGACAAAAAAAAAAATTACAAGGAGGTAATTTGTAGTAGAAAATTGAAAATTATGAGCTAAGGGAGGATGAGAACTCTTGTACAAAGGCAGAGTTTATGTGCCTAATTTCTAGGAGCTGAAAAATATGGTACTAAGAGAGATGTATAATGTGCCTTATGTTGGGCACCCAGGTTACCAGAAAACAATTACAACAGTCAAGAGCCAATATTTTTGGTCAGGTATGAAAAATGAGGTGGCTGATTATATAGCCAGGTGTTTGAAATGTCAAAAGGGAAAGGTTGAGCATAGACACCCAACTGTTTTTCTACAACCACTACCCATTCCTTAGTGGAAATGGGAAGTTGTAACAATTGATTTAATCACTAATCTACCCAGAACAACCAAGCAACATGATTCCATCATGGTGGTGGTGGATAAGCTAACTAAAGCTGCCCATTTTATCCCAGTGAAGCTAACTCACAAGGAAACCAATATTGCAGATATTTACATGAGGGAAATTTCTAGGATTCATGGTGTGCCTAAGGAAATTGTGTTTGACAGAGATCCCAAGTTCACATCACACTTTTGGAAGGGATTATTCAAAGGTTTTCGGACAAATATAAATTTTAGTACAACATATCATCCAAAATCAGATGGGAAAACAAAGCGAGTCAACTAGGTGATCGAGGACATGCTAAGGATGTATGTGATAGATAAACCATCAAAATGGTAAGATTATCTACATTTGGTTGAATTTTCCTATAATAATGGGTATCGTGCATCTTTAAATATGAGCCCATTTGAGGCATTATATGGCAGAAAGTGCAACACGCCAATGTGTTGGGATAGCCCAACAAATAGAGCAGTGGTTGGGCCATAATTGCTCGGGGAAATGGAAGAAAAAATGGTGAAGATAAAACATAATTTAAAGGCTTCCCAAGACAGGCAGAAAAGCTATGCAGATAAGGGCAGAATTCATAGAGAATTTAAAGTGGGTGACCATGTGTTCTTGAAAGTGAAGGCATAGATAAGTTCCTTGAAGTTGGGGAACTGTTCAAAGCTGACAGCATGTTATTGTGGGTCATTTGAGATTATGGAAAATATTGGCCTTGTTTCATACATGCTTTCACTATCTGCACCCATGTGCATTCATAAAGTATTCCGTGTATATTTTCTTAAGAAGTATGTTCCTCATGTTAATCATATAATTGATTGGAAATTGATCTAGGTGGAGAAAGAAGGAGACTTCTGAGTACAACTAGTGTGCATATTGGATCGAAAATTCAAGCTACTCTGGAATTGAGAAATAGGGTTGGTAAAGGTCCAGTGGACTTGTTAGAGTCATGAAGATGAAACCTGGGAACATGAAGATGCCATGTGGGCAGAGTACCCACATATTTTTGAAGAATTTGATTGTACATGTGTATATAATGCATTGAGGACAATGCATAAATAAGTGGGAGGGGAATGTAATACCCCTAGGTTGAACCCCATTTATAAATGTACATATAGGTTGGCGATCTAGGATATTCTGGGCTAGAGTGTCTTTGTATATATGTATTTTGAGGCCAGAGTTCCTGTGTGGTTATTAGGCTCGAGAAACAGAAGCTAAAAGTCCAGTGAGCCTATCTTTGTACTATGTAATCCCACTCATATATTAATAAAATGCATCATTGTTGCAGACCCACCACACAAACAGAGTACGGGGGGATACAATCCACTAGAAATGGAAAGGGGGACTAAGAGTCCAGGAGAGGGGATTAAGCCCAAAGGAATATTATATTAATATTCCTAAAGTCTAAGTTATGGATATAATTATATCCTAAGTTTCTAAAAGTGGGGGAACGTACCCCAAGTGGGCCCAATGTAGTTCCCAACATGAAAAGTGTTAAGTTGGGAACATGCAAATATATTTGGGGGATTTATTTCATTCTTACGATCATTCTCTCATTATTCACACATTATTCTACCATCCACTCTTTCCATTCGTACCTTGTTTCCATCACCATATCTATACTTGGGATATTTTGTAGTTGGGGGATAAACCAATGAACCTAGGTGGTCTAACTTGAAGAAACAGGTTGTCAAGCCTATGTGCATGTTGAAGAAGTGGGTTTTCAGGCTCATGAGCATTCTCTCCATGTGAGAGAACTGCTGAGAATTGTTTCCCTGGGTGCCAAGTTGTAGCTACAGAGCTCTGAGACTTCCTATTCTTCCTGTTACTGAATCCCTGGAAGGGAAGTGAGGCAGCCAAAGGACTATTGAGAAGATAAGGGGCACACTTCTTGGGGTGGGACAACCATGTGGGGAATGAGAGGTTGTAGGCTATTTGCTAGAGTTGGCCCCTTAGTCTAGGCATTTATGTTGTTGGTATACCTTATCCCGAATTAGGATTCCTTTTCCCTGGTGTCGTTTTATCCCCAACTCGTGGGTGACCTGATGTTGAGAGTTTATGAGCAACAAAGTCTATGGTTGGGAGGAAATTCCGAGGTTTGCAAGAAGTTTGTGACTTTAAAAAAAATATAAGTGTCTTCTATCTGTTTGATTTAATTAACGTGTGAATAATTTTGTATTTATGTTATGGGGTTTTCTTGTATTGTTATGCATGTATATATTTGTTGTAGTCAGCATAATTTTTTTTGTATACATAACATTTCTATGGTGAATTAATGGTATCAGATTTGGAATTTTGGTGTGGCATAGACCAGCTTGGGGCTAGGAATGCTACAATCCAAGCCATATGTGTCTTCATGATAGGAAGGTTGTTCAGAAGAGGTAGGGTTCAGGGAGAAACTCATCAATTGGTCGAGTGTGTATTTGATGGTGGTGTGTTGGTTCTTAAGGGTCTCAATGGAGTAATTTATCTTGTTAATGTTGGAATTGAGGGTCTCAATGTCCTCTTTGTTCAAGATGTTGTCGACAATCAAGGCATTGAGTTCTTGGTTGTAGGTGATATCCATTTGGGTAGAGGAAATAATGGGTAGGTAGGTCTACATAGAAAAAAGGGTTATAGGTGAGGGGTATCACGAGGATGGGGAAACAAGAGGAATATAATGGGATAGATGGAAAATAGGGGTGCTGAGAAGGGAGGTTGGGACCACAAAAAAAAAATAGTCTTACAAGTAATAGGTAATGCGATGATCAAGGTGAAAAGGGGAATCCAATGGGATAGGTACCAAATAAGAGTTTCGGGAAGGGGGTTGGTTCCCCGGGAAAACAAGACTTAAAATTGATATGTACCACGAGGATCGGGGCGAAGAGAGGAATCCAATGGGAGAGGTATTGAAAAAGGGTGCTAACAGGACTACTATACTCTTTTTTTTTTAATTCCTATAGATTTATACTCTATCCTGAAGAATACTATAATGACGAATTTCCCAAATTGTTAACAAGAAAAATTGTGTATGAATTTCACAACCAGAATGCAAGAGGCAGGGTTGTGCGACAATAAATCGCTTTTGGTCTTTTTCTGTTGTTCTCCTTTCCCAAGGTTTATGGTTTTCATGGATCCTACAAACAAGGGTTTGCCTTGTGTTATAGGTGTATGATATACGTGTGGGTTTGAATAGTAGTACTTGTCCCAATATCTCAGGGAACCAACTAAGGAGGCTCGATCGTACTCTTAGTCCTACTACTAGATTACCCATGTACTAGAGATTATATTCCTGAGTGTTGTTCGCGGTGTCACTATAACAATTAGGCAACCAATTGACTGATCTAGAGTTGGTTTCAGGAGACCTAGGGGATTCTCAAATACCTGACGGTACGTGGGAGTGATGGCCCTGTACAAATTATGTCTGATGTGGTACTACTCGAAGGGGTACCAACAAGGGTTATAGAGGTTTCCAACAAGGTGAAACATTTGTTTCAAGTAACTCTATGAAAATTTTCGTATTTCCTGTGTGTAGTCTTCTCTAGCCGCATTTTTACCTGCTAAATGACAGATATTTGTGCTTTAAAGACGTCGACAGTACACGTCTCTACCTTGAAAAAACAATTCCTACAATTTATGAAGAGGAAAGTGCTCTAATACCACTTGTTAGGTTCTAGATGTGTTATAATAAGAATAAAACAAAAATATTACAGCAAATACCAGCGAGACAACAAAATATAGAAAATCGCAACACCAAAAATGTTACCTTTATTAATAGAAATCCAAGTTCACTTGCCTCTTCGAGGGGGCAACCTCCAACATAGAAAATATCTATTACAATAATTCTCAAAACACGAATTTCCCATGCCTTCTACTTCTATTTAGACTAATTCTATATTCTAAAGAACACTCTAGAGGAAGATATTTCAAGAAGCAAAAGAATCTATTAAGTCTTCTTACATTGACTTGTTCACATTATTATATAGGCCTTATTTACTAATTTCAACCTTTATTACATAGAAAACATATTATTCTACCAAAGTGAGGGGTTAGGGAGGTTAGGTCCCTAACAACACCACAAAAAGATGAGAAAGAGAGAGAGTTGGAGAAGAAGGATTCCATTAAGAATAACGATTACATGCAATGAGGTCAATTTTGGGACCTCTCTTTCCTGACCTTCACTCTCTCCCTATTTCCTTTTTATAAGGTGTCTTTTTGACGAAGTCAATTTTAATTGGGTTTGACTCCATCTATTACATATTTTCCAAGTTCATTTTTACATAAAAATACAAATATATGACTTATACATCCAAACTTAGACTACAACCCCCCTTAAGATTCATATCATTATGTGTATAGTACATAAATTTTTAACACACGACTCAAGTGAAGGCCATCACTCAAGCTGAGATGGCCCAACTTGTAGAAGAACCTATCATATCCAAAGTATTCTTATTAGATTATGATAATAGAATAGGTCCAATTTAAGATAGGCTAAGAGACAAGTTTGATTTTGTGAGGTTATTGAATAAAAATGTTATACTGAATAAATCTTTGTAATTAGAGTAAACATACAATACAATAAGGGAGCATTCAGAGTCAAGAAGGAATGTGAAGAGACACATTTTGTAACACCTTCTTGAAACTTTTTTATATATACTTATATCAATATATTGTAATGGAATTAGTTTTGGCAAGAGAAGCTTGAGAGGAGGATTACATAATCTGAATTTTAAGTTTCATTTTGGGTAGATATAATATAGTCACCTAGATTAATGGTGAAGAATTGTGCAATCCATTTCTTACCTTCCTTCAAGGCTAATGTGTGAGTATTTGTTTATGAGTATGTATTCATTTAAGGCTTACATTTTTTTATGTTTTCCTAATGTACAATATATTATAAATTTTGGATTTATTGGGATGTATAAGTACACTAGATTTGGGATTGCGAAAGAGCAAAAATTGTGCATTTTAATTCTTGGGCAACTTAATTGATTACATTGCTTGAGCTTAAATAGTTTGTTCTAGTTATTTTAATTCAGCATTTTTTTATTACATTGCTTGAGCTTAAATATTTTGTTCTAGTCATTTTAATTCAACAATTTTTTATTACATTGCTTGAGCTTAAATATTTCGTTCTAGTCATTTTAATTCAACATTTTTTTATTACATTGCTTGAGCTTAAAATTTTCGTTCTAGTCATTTTAATTCAAAAATTTTGTTTATGTATTTGAATCCTCTAACAAAATTTATTCTCAAAAAAACATAAAAATTAGAAAGCTAGAAACCCAAAAACAATGAACCAACATTACAAGTTGGAGGAATAATGTTAAGGGTTGAGACTACGATTTGGGCATTTTCATTTGATGAATTCCATGTGAAACTTGATTTGAGATATTTTCCCATGTAAACACACTTATCAACCTTTGAACCTCATGTTCCCTTATCAATGAGAATTTTGATTTGCCTTAATAGGCTTTGTTAAAAAAATTCCATCTTTAACCACACAATTTTAGTCTGGCTTTTGTGTAAACATTATATCTCTCATGTTATTTCACCTTATCTTCTTGATATAAATATTAATGTAAAATAATTTGGTAATTTATCTCTCCTCTCTTTTAGATTGAGGTTACTCGGATTTAATTCTCTCTTGACATAAGTACGACACAATATCTACCGGGTTATAGAATCTTAAATACTCAATCATCCGGATGCTTGATGAACATCATAAAATATGGTCATCCCACCACCACGAACTTGTGCACATATTCTGGTTGCTACAACCTTCGACAACTCCACTCCATTTTTCTGAAAGCCTCCCTCAAGAAAAAAATGCTAATCCTCAATTATGTTATATAGTGCATAGTCTAAACCTTCGATTTTTTGGAGTTTTTACGGGTATATTTTCTAATCAATGCTAAAAATTGTTGGAACTCCATATTTGAGTGATTGACTATGTATAATTCAAGTGTCCTAAGGGTTTTTCAAGGTGTTGAATCCATTTATGCATTCAAAAATGCAATTTAAACAACATAAAATGGTGATTTCACCAAGATCTCTTTCTTTTGATTCTTGTGAAAAAGTTCAAAAAGTCGAATGTTTAGACAACATAGTTAGATAATGTCCCACTTCTTGGACATTAAGTTGTCTTTTGTTTTGTACCATCGAATTTAATTAAAATTGGTGGATTTAAATGTTAAAATTTACTGTGCCACTAACTTCCGATCACTCCTGCACATGTATTCATAACAGATGAACCAATCAAACATAGAAGAGGGGTTTGCAGGGGCAAATTAGGGAACATGAAAGATCTCTTTAGGTAGACATCCGAACAATCAGTTACTCCCAGTAGTGAAGTGTGTAAAGGAGATATACATCAATTGTCTGAGGGAAATCTTGATGGGATTCCAGGTTTGGTTGGTGGCTCCATTCAAGTAAGAAATGAAGTCATCCTAGTGTGTGAGTGTGTTCAAAATCGATTTTAGCATTAAAACACTTATTACAACACCTCTGTGTGTTTCCTCCTCTCGCATGCTTAGGTGCTAGATATATCTACACCAAAAACGAGGTCCCTTTCCCTCACATTGGAATTGATGGTGTATTCCCCTGGAACTTGGCATGATTGGGTTCTATAAGTAACATTCTAACTTTTCTTCCATGTTTCCTGGTCATTCCCAATATTCTTGGATTAACCACGCATGGGGTTGAGAGGAAAGAGTAGGATGCCCCTGAATTAGGAGGTCTGATGCAGGAGCATCCTTTTTCCATCCAAAGTTCTAAAGTTTGGTTAGACCTTAGGGTCATGACATTAGCCCAAAGTGGGGTCGATTGTAAATTTCTTGTAAACATATTTGATTTTTCTCATAGTTGGAAAACATACATTTAGAAGGTTCTAAATAGTGACTAGGTGTCGATTAGAATATGAGTCATCAAGTAAGTGATAGGTGTCATTGTAAGTAATGAGCATTAAATCAGGTGTTGTGCCACTATAACCAGATCTAAGGAGAGGAACGATACTACTGAAAGCACATTTAAATTGTAGACAGTTCCATTGATGTTGGCCTTTAGTGGGCATGTGTTGTTGAATGGTATGGATACAAAGTGAGAAATCGATAAGTCGAGTGGACAGTGATGAGGAGCACATTGGATTTAGTATAATGAACCAAAGAAATTATCTTTATCGAGATAAGGCTATGATCTCTCTACCCAAAACAAGGTCTGTGTGCACAGATGAAGTATTTTGCAGCGTATTTAGATTTTTGCAAATTATTAGTTATTCCTGTAGCTAAGNTTTGGTTAGACCTTAGGGTCATGACATTAGCCCAAAGTGGGGTCGATTGTAAATTTCTTGTAAACATATTTGATTTTTCTCATAGTTGGAAAACATACATTTAGAAGGTTCTAAATAGTGACTAGGTGTCGATTAGAATATGAGTCATCAAGTAAGTGATAGGTGTCATTGTAAGTAATGAGCATTAAATCAGGTGTTGTGCCACTATAACCAGATCTAAGGAGAGGAACGATACTACTGAAAGCACATTTAAATTGTAGACAGTTCCATTGATGTTGGCCTTTAGTGGGCATGTGTTGTTGAATGGTATGGATACAAAGTGAGAAATCGATAAGTCGAGTGGACAGTGATGAGGAGCACATTGGATTTAGTATAATGAACCAAAGAAATTATCTTTATCGAGATAAGGCTATGATCTCTCTACCCAAAACAAGGTCTGTGTGCACAGATGAAGTATTTTGCAGCGTATTTAGATTTTTGCAAATTATTAGTTATTCCTGTAGCTAAGCGGTATTCCTGCAATGCTATTGAATTATTGTAGCACAGATGTGAATATGGAAAAGGTTGTAGGGAAAAGAGAAATATTGGGTTTGAGGAAAGTTCAAGCAAACTCTATGTAAACCCTGCATTCATTGAGAACATAGAACAAGACTATGATGAATTAAATATATGGTTTTAGGTAAACTATTATGCATTCATTGAGAACATAGAACAAGACTATGATGAATTAAATATATGGTTTTAGGTAAACTATTGCAGGATCAGGATATATCAGGCCTATGTTTGTAGGCCTGCATCAAGGTCCTCCTCCTGGATATGTTGGAGAATTTGGTGATAAGGTTGGGGAACCTTCAAAATTGTAGCCTTTTCTCCACCGATGCGGGTAGGTGGTAAGTGTGCCTTTTTAGGTGACCACTTATGCCCACTTTGCTCACCCAAACTTTGAAAGCCCACAAGTCTTGTTGCAATGAAAAACAATTCTACAATCTAGATGGATTTTGATTTCAAGGTCAACTAGATCACCACAGAGATCATTCAAAGCGTTCTTCCCATCACTTTATCTTCAAGGTGCCACACAATATACTTGTATCTTGCGTATCTTGTTGTTCACATATACACCCACACAACACATTTTACAGAGGAGATAGATCAAGTAAGAAAACATACTCATCTCTCAACTATTCAACTAATTCAATAAAACTTGTTTAGAATAAAATCCATTCAGTTTTTTTTAGAAATTTTATATTTAAATTAATTTACAAATATTTTTGATTAAATTATATTGTTTAATTAAAAAATCATAAAATTACCCACACAACACATTTTACAGAGGAAATAAATCAAGTAAGCAAGCATACTCATCTCACAACTATTCAACTAATTCAATAAAACTTGTTTAAAACAAAATCCATTCAATTTTTCTTAGAAATTTTATATTTAAATTAGTTTACAAATATTTTTAATTAAATTATATTGTTTAATTAAAAAATCATAAAATTACCCACACAACACATTTTACAGAAGAAATAGATCAAGTAAGTGAGCATACTCATCTCACAACTATTCAACTAATCCAATAAAACTTGTTTAAAACAAAATCCATTCAGTTTTTCTTATAAATTTTATATTTAAATTAGTTTACAAATATTTTTGATTAAATTATATTGTTTAATTAAAAAATTATAAAATTTTACTAAATATTTATATATGAATTCACTTTTTGTCATTATGCATTATGTTGGTGTTATTGATTTAAATTTTTTTATTTGAGTTATAACTCTTATGAATTAAAAAGAACCACAAAATTTAACATTCACAAAATTTAACTATATGAATTCACCTTTTGCCATTCTTTTAGAATAAATTTAATGTTCCTTTCACTATGTTAAAATATGTATAGATGGACCTTTTAGGTTAATAAATTTAATGTTCCTTTCACTATGTTAAAATATGAATAGATGGACCTTTTAGGTTGATTAATGGTCAAAATGTGTGAACAACTCACCCAATTAACCTTGGGTTTATTTTCAATTGCATCTTAAAAGGAACATGTTATATAGGATTTAATAAAAAGAGAGGGTTTATTAATCACTGGTTTATCATTAAAAGTTGAAGATAATTAATATGATTTTTAATTTGTCAATGGTTAATCATTATGCATATTATTAGAAAGTGTTAGATGATAGAAGTAGAAGTAAAAGAAAAATCTTGTTAATCAATTTATTTTTTTATAAGTGGCATTAGTTGCATGTTGTGGTGCCATGTTATTATGAAAGTTATTATAAAACCCCATCGAGTCCTAAAAAAGGGTTGAAATACCATTTGTACTCATGTAAGCCGAATGCTCTGTAAAAGAAATAAGATGCAACATATAAGCATGGAATCAAAAATAGAATGCCACATAAAGGAATCCCCTCGGGGTTGTAGGAAGAACATCGACTCAGTGAAGAGTCCCCTCACTTCGTTAGGGTTTTGGAAAATGCTCAACCCTTTCTAGCATCTCAACATCTTATAGTGTGGAGACGAGCAACATTGCTTGAAGATGTGGCCTTTCATTGATGATTTATCGAGTCCAGACCAAGAGGCTCCTATGAAGGAGAAGAGTATTTGTCTCCTCTTTGATCTCATTCTCTTCTACCACCACTCTATCTCTAACCCCCTTGTGGGGATGGAAATAGGAAGGATATGGGATCCTGTGGTGGTTCGTATGCCACGAGTGGGATTCAATCACAATAACTGGCATGTTCTTAACCTTTGGGAGAAGAAAAATATTATTCCCCCTTGCATTCAAGCTATCAACACACCAAACTCTCCATCTAGTTATTTCCGGGTTTAGATTTATGCATGGTATGAACTCAGGGGGAACTTAGAAGCAAGTCAAAGGTCAAGGGCGAATATAAGAACTAGGATTTTGGAGACAGAGATGAGGCCTTCCCTTATTTTTCTCAACAATCTACCACCGAGGTTCAAGGTTTGATTCTCCTCCTAACAACGTGTGCTTAGTCATTGTTGTCTTTGAATAATTGTTTCATCGACACACAAGACACCCGGTGTTCAAATCCCATGCAGTAGTAGCAGTTGTTTACTTGTTAGAT
>SNQJ01S0096936.1:67967-97240 GCA_010110895.2 Picea sitchensis
TAGTGTATGTAGTGAGATAGTACTGATATAGATATATGTATATATATATGTTGGTATATATACTAGTGTATATGTTGACAATGCATTATTATAATAGTGTATTATATATGTTTTTTTAAAGCAAAAAAATAACTATTGATTCTATTAAGAGTATACAAAATATTACAAGCTTGATTCTGGGGGTCCTCCCAAAAACAGAAACCAGGGAGCCCCTCAAAATTCTGAGATCGCCAAGAATGAAAAAATCCCGCAGAGAAGAAAGTTCTTCTTACTGTTGGGATACATATCATTTTTCATAACTAAAATGACATAAGTAGTGATCATAATGACATGGCAAAAAAGGATAATATCAATGTGCCTCCTAAGATTGGGGAAATTAACGTCCTTATACATAGCCTTCTGACTGTAAAGACAAAAAATATACCACAAGTGAACCAACCCAGAGACGCAACATGTTATTTTGACGATCAATGCTTGGAAGGGAGAGAGAAGGAACCTAGTGTTGGGTCCTGGCAGAGGAGAGATCTCTTACCTGCTTACTGTGCAGGCTCCCTGATGAAGCTAGAGTCCATATTTGACAAGCCCTCCTCAATCACAATAGGTATCTCCTTAGTGCCATCAGATCTTCCTCCGATCCCCTGATGCTTTGAATTTTCCTTGCTTACCTCTTGATCCCGCTCTATGAAATGAATTCCAAATTTAGCTTTGCATAAAAGTTCAAATTTCGCTTTGAGAATCCTTACCGCTTGTCTAGTTGCAACATTTTCTTGATGTTGTACATTAATGTTTGGGAATTTTCCTAATTTTGTGCTAATGATTGGGCGATCATCACTTTTGTGAACCAATAGACTTTCACCAAACATAAATATTTGGTCTCTCTGGTGTACGTTTAACCCGGTCAAGGATCCAACCTTTTTATTCTGCAAAAATCTCCTCCTCAGAAGTTACCATCCTTTTTTTGCTGGCCTCCTCTTGGAGCTCGACCATCACCCTTTTTTCTCTTGTAGAGAAGAGGCTATGGAAGCTTTTATTGGCCTCTCCCACGGAGGTCTCAGATCTAGATCTCAATTGGGTCTTTCTTAGAATGGGCCTACCCTCCAGTTCACATTTCTTCTTACCACGACCAACATGACCAGGAAGGTTGTCTAGGCCAAGAAGTTCCTTCTTGTACATAAGCCTTCTTCGACCAGATTCCATCCACCTAAACCTACTCCCATTACTCTTTCTTTGTTGGGCAGATCAAAATGTGCACCTCTCGACCGAAAACTCACCAGAGGAAATAATATTTTGTCTCCTATTGGCCTTAAGGAGCTTAATATAGTAACCCATGGAGAGGGAAATCCCCCAAGTCACCCCCTTATAATCCTTAACCCAATCCCTCTACGTTTTTCTAAGAAACTTATGAATTACTCGACACTTCTCAATTTCCTTACCTATTCTACGAGTTAGTCTCTTCGGTTTCCCATTACTATAAATAGATCTGGCCGCTTTTTTCTAGATACGGTCGAGCCACCTTCTCCTGACTAGCTTAACTGATATAATCATAATCCCACAAGCCTAGTATACGGATCTCCTAACCACAATACTGGTTGTACCTATACAAATTCTATTGGCGTCATCCCATCACCTTGTTCATGGAGGCCTTCTCAAAATCGTGCCTTCGTACCTTCATTTCCTGAAAAGGATTTCTTCCCCATAAATGCCATCCATTCTCGTCCTCCTCCATCTATTTCATGTTGAGGCTAGAGTACTAACCCCCACGGACAATGTGGAGCTGATATAACATTTAGGATATTGCATGGACAACTGGCTCCCTCGTATTGAGGCTGTCCACTTCCCTAGTTCTCATCCCATCAGGGCTGAAGGTGTTGCACCTAGCTAACTGGTTTACCATATATCAAAATTTACCTGGGCCCATCTCCCTCTAAGACCATCTGCTCTCTCTACAGATCTAGATGAATGCCACGTTCATAAGGTAATCTGCTGTGAATTTTTTTTTTCTCTTGGCATGCTTCGGGCTGATGGTCGAGCTACCCTGGATGGAATTAGCTATCTCTAAAAAACCATACGATAGTCTCCAATTCATCAAAACTCTCTTCGAGTGGGTACCATTACTGATATTTCTCATCCCAACAATGAAAATTTGTGAGTCTCATTCTACTATTAGAGTTGTGTAGTCAAGGTTTGCTTCCATCCTCAATCCAGTTACAAGACCTACCAATTCATCTATGTTGTTAGTGTTATGACTTATGGAGATAATGTAGATGTTTTATATTACCCTGATAGATTCCTTGAAAACCCCTCCTACACCTTCCTGACCCATATTGCCTTTTGAGGCTCTGTCAAAATTCAGTTTCAGGAACCCCATGGGAGGGGGTTCCAAAATTTCCTTCCTTTGATGATTTTTAGCCGGAGTTTTCTTTGAAAAGGTGATGTTTTGAGAAAGGTTCATCTGCCAGTTTTTAAGGATCCCGATTTTCGTCCCCATGGTCTTCCAATCCTCATCCTTCCATGAGGTGGAAGTTATTGTTTCTTGGATGTTTGCCAGACTGCCTTGCCAAATTTGGTCGATCTTACTATGCTTACTTTTGAATATCCTACGATTTCTTTCTTTCCAGGTATTCCATAGAAGGAAACCCGGAAACAACATCCAAATTATATTTAGAACTTGATTTCTATATGAATTTTCTCTCCATTCCTTAATATTTTTTCTAATTCCATGTCTTAATTTGTCCAGGGTTCTGAAGCACAGTGCTCCTCTGTCCCAGAGTTCCAACACCACCCAAAACTCATTGAAAATATGCTTCATTGATTCTCCTTCTTGGAGGCACATTATACATATGGAATGTCCTTCATACACTATTTTGATGATTCGATCCCAATTTAAGGCCCTCTTGTGGATTACTAGCCATAGGATAGTTGTTACTGTTGGCTAATGGTGTGAGTTCTAGACCTTTCTCCATACTGGCGAATGGGAAATATCCTGGGATTCAGAGGCTCGTTGGTAAGATTCCTTTATATTAAATTTCCCATTCCCTTTTTTTCCCCATCTTGGGATGTTCGTCCCTAGTTTGACGTTAATAGTTCTCAGGCTCATGGTTTTTTCCACGTCCTGTTGAGAATTCCCTTCCCATTCGACTGACCAATATGGTAGTGGATTCCAGGGTATTATACCCACTGAATTATGGCTAGGATTTTCTTCCCAAAAATGGTTAAACCTTGTCTATTCGGATTCCCTCATCCTCTCTTGAATGTTCTGGTAGGTTCCTTCTAAACTCAATGAAGGCTTATGTTCCCATGCATCTTCCCAAAACAAGGTCAATCGTTCATCATGGATTTCCCAGAAACTTTGTTTCTAGACAATCCCCTTGTTTTTCCAGGCATAATTCCAAATGAGTGAGTCAGGGCGAGATCCTTCTAGCCAAATCCATTCGTTAGGAGGGATGTCATTTGCATATTTAGCTGTCCAAATTATGGTCCATAGAGCATTTAGATTCTTATTCCATCTCCATAATATTTTGGTCGCTAACGCTTGGCCCATATTTTGAGGGTCCCTAATGCCTAGACCTCCTCTATATTTATGGGTAAAGATTTTGTCCCAGGATACCAAGGCCCATTTTCTTTCCCATTTATCTTCTCCCCAAAGGAAGTTTCTCTGAATTTCCCAGATGCTTCACTGGATGTTTGTAGGGGAAATAAGAACCAAAAAAAAGTAGATGGGCATGTACACCAAAACTGATTTAATAAGGAGGACCCTTGTCATGAATGTCAGAAATCTATGAGTCCAGTTGTTGAGGCGATCCTCCAACTTAGCCAAGAGCTCTTTCAAGGAAGGTTTTGAGAAGGGATTTATCTAGGAGAGGATATCCCTGTCATTTTGATGTCAAGAATGATATTTGGAAACCTAGAATGCAGGAGATATTGTGTTGGATTTCTATGGTAGTATAACATAATAAAATTTTGGATTTTTCTTGGTTTATATGCATTCTTGAAGCTTCCATGAAAATGTATAGGATTCTCTTGATGGATCTCGCTTCGTTGACTTTGGGATGATCCATTAATAGGGTGCCATCCAAAAATTGGATATGGGTGAGGGGTTTTGAATGGGAGAAAATATGTAGGCCTTGAAGGTCCCTTTCTTGGAGAGACTGATTTGTAAACCTCCATAGTTCTTTTGCAAATATTATAAACAAATAGGTGGAGAGAGGATCTCTTTGACGGATACCTCTATAGGATTTGAAGGTGGATGAGGGGGACCCGTTAACTAGAATGGAGAAGGAGGTTGAGGAGATCAATACATATATCTAGCTGATCCAGGCTGGGTCAAAGCCAAACACACCCAAAATTTCTCTCAGAAGGCCACAATTAATACTCTCATAGGCTTTAGCTAGATCCAACTTTATAATGATGCCCATTTGACCACCAATTTTAAGAGAGTGGATGGATTCATGTGACACAATTATGCCATCCAAAATATGTCTACCTTTCATGAATCCTCCCTGTTTCAAGGAAATAATTTCCTGCAATAGAGGTTTCAATGTATTTTCAATTACTTTGGTTATAATATTAAATATAAAATTGCATAAGGAGATAGAGAGGAACTTATTTTCCAATATTTCTTCCCTTTCCTTGGGGATTAGAGTCAAAGATGTTGCATTGAAATATTGTAAGACTAAGTGATACTTTCAGGACTATTCCACCACTGCCAACACATATATGCCTATGATGCTCCAGTGGGCTTGGAAAAAATCAGAGGTGAAGCCATTTGGATCTGGGGCCTTCCCAACTGACATTTCTTTAACAATTTCCTCGACTTCTTCCAGAGTCATATGTCACATACGACTTATGTTTTGTTCTAGTGAAATTAAGCTGGGGATGGATCTTTTGATCTGAATGGTGGCATCCCTCCTATTTAGATAATGTTATGTAAGTAATTTACTATAATGTCTTACCAATTTTATTTCAATGTCTTTATGTTCTTTCAACAGGGTCCCCTCTTAATTTTACAGGGAGTTAATACGATTTTGGATTCTTCTCTAGAGAAGGGAATTATGGAAAAACTTAGTGTTTTTATCCCTTTTATGTAGCCATTGAACTCGATATTTTTGGCAAGCCAATATCTTTTATTGTTTATCTCTTTCATTTATCTCTTGCTTGAGCTCCTCCTCCTTTGAATTTATCTCTTGAGAGTATCCTTGAAGAATAACATGCTTTTGTATCTCCTCCATTCCTTCCTCCAATTTTCTTCTTTCTTCTTGAATGTTCTTGAAGACTTCCTTATTCCATTTCCTTATGCAAGATTTGGTGTATTTCATGTGCTGCTAAAATTGGAACATATGGGTTCCATGTAGATTCGGTTGATTATTCCACCATATTGGTATTATTTTCATAAAATCTGGATGCCTTAGCCATAATTTTTTAAATATGAAAGGCTTGTGTCTAGATCTTATGGAGCTTTCCCAACTTAAAGATATTGGCCAGTGGTCCAAGCCATAGGAAGGCTTGATTTCGGATGCCAACATCAATTTAGATTGGAAGAATCTCTCTGAAATGAGGAATCTATCCAAATTCTCTGCTACCTTCTTCAATCCCCCTTGTTTATTATTCTAGGTGAATTTGCCTCCCTGAGTTGGGAGGTCCACCCGCCTAGTCTTGTCTATCACTTCCTTGAAACGTCTATTCTCTGCGTCCATCTTCCTTAAACCACATTTATTTTCTTCCAGCAATTTAATCAAGTTGAAATCTCCCCCTATGATCCCTTTTCACTTTCAGAGTCAAAGGGCCATATGTGTTTGAGACATATCCCTATTTTATTGATCCCCATTTTTGGAAATGCATATTGAGAATTATAGGGAACTGTGATGTTACTTATACTTTGATGCTACCTAGATCTTAGAGGATTTATAGCCCTCCAGAAGCCACTTCCACCTCTATACATTCCACTTCACATTTTTTCCATATCATTTTTGTTATTTTTTTCATGGAGTCCCTACCGCATTTTGTTTCTTGTAACATCATGAGATCTACTTTTTCATGGGATAATTGTTTCTTAAGAATTCTATGTTTGGATGGAGAATTCAGACCTTGCATAATCCATGAAAGAATATTTATTATTAACATTTGGGTTGGGAGATAAAGTATTTATCCGGGAGTCCCAAGACTTGGCAATAATCTATGAGTAGAGCTCATGTTTCCTCCAGGACTTGATTATGAGGTTTGCATCCTCTTAGTTTTTCCTCCCCGCTTGAATTTTTGGGTTTTTAAGTGGATTGGTCTTAATGCCCAGGTTTCCTGAGGATGATGCCAAATTCACCTGACTACTTCCTCTTTATTTTCCTCTTTTTTAATTTTGGGTGTAGTTTATGATTCTGACCTACTTGCATCATGTTTACCTCTTGTTTCCCATGGAATTAAATTAGATATTTGATATCCAAATCTATATCCTCTATATCCATATTTTGGGCCTCATCCTCCCCCTCTGCTTCCTCCTACAATCCTTCTGCGTCCTCCAACTCCTGCATGTCAATCTCCCCTTTAGGGATTTGGGAGATAATAGTGCTTTGATATGTGAGACAACTCTTTAGAATATCCTCTTGTTTCCCTACCCCTATATCTTCCATTTTTTTAGAGCTTTCCAAATTAGGAGTTGGTCCTTTTGTATTTTTTGTCTGGTGTTCTTCCGATGTTAAGGCCTGGAAACTGTTGGAGTCTTTCTTAGAGTTTTCTCCCGTGGGCTTGTTTCCTTTCTTCCCCTCCTTTCTTATATTAGGGATCTAGACAAATCCCTTTCCATCCTTTTCCGCTTTATCTTTTTTTACATCAGGAGTTTCATTCTGGGGGCAACCACAAAATAAATGTCCATGTTCATGGCATTTTCTGCATATGAATGGAATGTGTTCGTAATCATGGATTGGGTCTAGTTGTCGTCTTAAAAGGAGATAACTATGGATTTAGGTAGGGCTTCGACAATGTTCATGTAAACACAGATCTTGGCATAGGACGTATATTTTGCAGTCTTAACAATTTTTGACATTTTCACAAAGGATCCCAAGGTGTTCTCGATTCCCTTCAAGGTTTAGGGGTGCCAAAAGTCCTAGGGTAATGAGTATAGTCTGATCCAGATGGGATCCATTGTAAAATCCTCTTTCTCAGGGGAAAAATGTTTTTTCTAGTATTTTATATGTAGCCCTGCAGAGTTAAAAAAATATGGGCCTTCATAAAAAAAATTATTTCTATCCTTAGAGCATCTGAAGATTATCGTAAAGAAGCATTTTGATCCCAGTTTGATATCCATTTTTCCTTTGAATTTCCATATCGACTTCAACCAAATCATAAGAGCCTTCTTTGAGGGCCAAATGCCCATAAACGTTTTGATGAGTGCTTGGTCCTTCATATGTTGAATGTAGCTTCCTATCAATAGGGATGTGGCTTTGTACCTAGAGTTTGTTGTTGTCTTGGCTATACATCTATTTTTCATCTGCTTTTCTTTATTGGGTTATGATCCGAACTTCAATGTAGAATGTTCCGTGTTGGGTGGACCATTGTCCCTCCCTGCCATTGTGACGTCCTTTGACATTAGAATGGACCCCCATGCCACTACTTCCTTGAATGATTTTGGTTTTTCCATCTCTTTAGTCACTATTACTGCCACATCTAGGTTTTGTTTTCTCATATTAGGCTCTTCTGCCTCCGAATTTTTAGCCTCCATTGTCATCCCAAGACAATTTCCGCAAAAACTACACTTTCCCTCTTCTCAAATTTGATCTTGTCACCCTAGAATTCCATGCAAAACCCATGAAACCCTAGCCTGCTCCACTCGTCATTGCTCCCTCTCCTTAACCAAGACTCCATGTATTATATATGTTAATATATATGTATATTTAGTATATATATACCAACATATATGTATGTCAGCATATATGTCGATATATAGAATACTATATATACTTGTATAGTACACTACTATAAATATTGGTATATACATTAGTATATATATCGAAATATTATGTTTTTTGTTTGTTTGTAAGTAATCACATCTATTCTTGCAATAATAACATAATGTATACAGATGACCACGTGAGTAGAGATAATATTGCCAATTTGTTATGTGCCAAGAGTTTTGAAATACATGAAGTATGTTGGATTTCCTATAGGGAAACTAGGCTAGATTGAAAAAATGAGTAATTAGAGAAAATATAATGTTCAAAAAGAAACTGAAAGACATCCTCTAAAAAAGACTTAGACTAGACACCACCAGATAAAATTTTGACAGATCTGGAGAGAAAATGAAGACAACTGACACATGCATCATGATGAAGGAACCTGGGCCTAAGACCCAATATTTCCAATTCCATATCCCTTGGTAGAGTGAATCAAAATGGGGAGATGTAGTTTTCTTGGGTGAGGTTCCAACAACTAAGCTTTAGATGTCGATCAAGAATGTTAATCCACCTAGAATCAACCATGATATTGGGACTGGAAGCACCCTCAATATCTATATAGTTAACAACCTTATCGGTTTCCCTCTTAACATGTGAGGGAATGAGGGCCAAAATGTCTTGAATAAAAGATTAAATATTTTCTATGCGATAATTGCAAGAAAAATTACTTGGAGAGGAGTCATTATGAGGTCTAATGAACATGTTGATAATGATTTTAGAGTCACCTTTGACAATGAGTTTGGAGTAATTTTTCCTTTTGGAGATCTTCATACCATAGAGAAGAGCCCATAGCTCAACTACATTGTTAGAATTGATTCCCATATTGTCTGCATAAATCTTGAGAATTTGACCCTTTGAGTCTTGAAAGACCCCACAATAGTTTGTTGAGCCTGGGTTTCCCTTCGAAGCACCATTAAAATTGAGTTGGACAAAATCTTTTGGGGGAGGATACCACGATAGGGGTGAAAAATATTTAGGAAGACATAGAATGGAGGGCTTTGTTGATCAACTAAGAGGGGGGAGGGTGAATCCATTGTTACCGTGCTTAAACAATTAGGATTATTTTAAACTCTTTACAGAGAACTCAATGACAATCACAATAATGCAAGGAAGAAAGCATTAAATCATTCAACATCAATCACACACATTAAATGCATAGAGACATATATTTCCTGACGAAACCCATAAAAGGTAAAAACCTCTTCTTCTTGATATGATAAGTAATATTTACATTATGTACGTTATCATACTTATGAGATCCAACTGATTGTGAGGATGCCACCTCTGTTTTGCAAGCTACAACTTGCTGAGAGCACCAACTCTCTGGATTCTCTAGCACCCACTAGAAGGAAGCACCAACTCCCTAAGTGTTCCAACACCAACTGGATGGAAGCACCAACTTCCAGTCACACAGGCGCCAACCTGTATAACAGAGAACAATGGTTCTCACTTGCACAAACCTACCACCCTAGTTTTTCTAGATGCAACCAGATGGAAGCTACAACTCCTTGTGTTCAAGCACCCACTTGAAACTCTGAGGACACCCATCCCCCCTAGAACCTCCCTAGCACCCTGAAATATAAATCTTTGCTTTCTGTGAATTTATTACAATGATACAATAGTTATCAATGGCTTACCAGTCTTATCATTGTTCTGCTACACTGCTCTGCTATGCCTGCATCAATGTCTCTCTGTTTGCATCTCCTTGAGATTTATGATATTTTTCTCTCCCTCTTCATGCACACCTTGTCTTTCTTTCACTGTCTCTGATATACATGTATGTTCCTTGCATCTGCTGCACTTTATGCTCTATGTATTATTTCCAGTCTATGTGCTACGCCTCTTCTGTGTGTTTCAGCTCCTGCCCATAGCATGCTATTTCCCCGTGTGTAATTCCTCTCCACAGAAGAAACCTCCACTTCTCTGTTCTGCGTATATTTATAATGCCAATTCCTCTTCCAGATCATACAACGAAATCTTCGTCCCCTCTGATGGTTACGCTAAGTCTGCTCTTCATTCATGGCCGTTATGATGAGGTTCCTTAGCCTCTCTAGCAGTCGAGACTCTTCGTCTTCTCTGGCATTACCGAATCTCATCATCATTAGTGGGCGGTATGCTAAGATTCCTTAGATTCTCTAGTAGTCGATACTCTTTGTCCTCTCTGTCACAGTTGATCTTGTCCTCTCTGTTCCAGTTACAGACTTCAACACTTTCCCATCTGTCAATTGTCTCTATGATGAGTCTTCATTCCACTAAGAGTTACCTCGAGGTTCTTCGACTCCTCTAGAAATCACCAAATCTCTTGATCATTGTTGGACGTTATCCTGAGATTCCTTGGTTTCTCTGGTAGTCGCGACTCTTCGTCTTCTCTGTCAATCACCCTGAAGCCTCTTCGAATTCTCTATGTAGAAAACAATCAGTGGTTTCTGGCAGTTCCCCCCGAGATCCGCCACGTGCTCATTCTCTTGGCGCCTTTTCCCTTTTTGTGAAAAAAAAACTACACAGTGGGCCCTATCTTTTCTGGCTAAACCCCTTCCTTTCACATGTGGCCTCAGGCAATGACCACAACCTATTCAAAAGTTGTTGCGTGATTTCACGTTTCGGGGTTTCTCCCATGAGTCTCCTTGACTCTTTCCTTTGGAATTCTCGGTACCTGGAATGGAGCCTAGCTATGATAGCTCCTTCCACTCATGTGACCATCGACAATGACCACACCCTACACTATAAGGTGCTTCATGATTTTTCCTTTCGGGGATTCTCCCGTGAGTCTCCTTGAGTCCTCATATTGTGAACCCCGAAATGGAGCTTGACTTCTCTAGCTCCTCCCTCTAACTCCTGACGATGTGAGCATGAGTTATGACCACTCTCCAATCAAACAAGTGATTCACTATCTATATAAACAGTCCACAACATTCTGTGATCCAATGGCTATGATCATGTCGTGACCTCGCATATCGTGAGTTCCCTCAACACTGCCTTTGAATTTCCTGATTTTCGAGTCAACGAAATCCCAATTGCTCACCACGTGTCCTCTGGCTCCAACGGCCATGATCATGTCGCGACCTTCCATATCATGAGTTCTAGCAACTCCTTCCTCTGGAATTCCCGATCTGCGAAATGTCGAAATGGATCCAATCATATCAACGGTCGAGATTTCTCGTTGATCCAATGACTATCCTCCGCCTCGGGACTTCAGCCTTTGGGACTTTGGGGGAGTGATGAAGCTAAAACTCCTGAAGAAAAACTCTCGGAGTGACTTCATTCTTGCGTTACTCAATGACGTGTCATGAGCCAAGTGGCTGCCACGTGTCACTCAGATTTGTGATTTCGAGTGGCCTGAGATGTCGAATCAACTTGACACTTGTTCTTATATGATTGCACCACGTGTCCTTGATGACATAGGCTGTCATGATCTACCTTCTGGATATGACGGCCCAGTTTAGTCCTCGATCCAATGGCTTAGATATTTTTGCAATTTCACGTATCGCAAGTTGGAAGGTTAGGCCCCTCCTTCCTTTGACCTTTCAGTCAGTGAAATGTTGATCTGTAGCCACGTGTCCTACCTGAAGATGGATGGTCCTCCTGCTTTCAGGATTTTGTAAGCACGCTTCACCTTGCACTTTAAAGATTGTGCAGGTTCTCCTGGATCCAACGATAGTCGGTCCCCGCGCTTGGATCTAATGCCTGAGATCTGTCCTCCATCTGCGCGCTCCTCCTGTCTGGACTTATGATGTGTTCTGAGCCTGTTTGCCATCAAATGACAGGCGCACTCTGCCTGTGTTGTCTGCATGTGTTGTTCTTTCCTATAACCATACCATGTTGTTATTTCCATCAATGACAAGCATGCTCTGCCTGTAAACATGCCAACAATATCCCCCTTTGGCATTGATGGAAACCTTGAACGACTGCACTAAGCTGTTTGGACCTCTAGCTATAACATCCGGTTTGGACCACTAATTTTCTCCCCCTTTGACATCAATGTCAAATAAACATGCTCCCCCTGAGTTGTTACGGTATTTTTCGGAGGGATCAGTTATTCAACCAATACATACTCCCCTTGACAGGATAGATTCTCTTAGGTTGATAATGGGATCACGCCCAACTTCTGGCCTAGATACTCAAACTTAGCTTTTGCAAGCGGTTTAGTGAAGATATCAACAATCTGTTCTTTGGATGGAATATAATGCACAAAGACCATAGAGTTGGTTACTTGTTCCCTCAAGAAGTGATACTTGATGGGTATATGCTTTGTCTTAGAGTGAAACACAAGGTTCTTTGACAGACTAAGTGCACTGGTATTATCACAATGAATTGGGATCAATGAAGTACATTTTACTTCTAGGTCTGCAAGTGTCTGAATCATCCACAATACTTGAGTGCAACATGTAGCAGCTGCAATGTATTCAGCTTATGTAGTTGATAAGGAAAATGAACCTTGCTTCTTGCTCAACCATGATACAAGGGAATCTCCTAAGAAGAAGGCACCTCCACTCATGCTTTTCCTTTCATCTACGCAATTAGCCCAATCAACATCTGAATATATTCATAGTTGAAAAAACTAAGTCCTAGGATACCATAGGCCATAGTCCATGGTTCCTTTCAAATATCTGAATATTCGTTTGACAGCTAACAAATGAATTTGTTTAGGTGCAGCTTGATACCTCCCTACTATTCCAACAACATGCATTATGTATGGACGGGATGTTGTGATATACAATAAGCTGCCTATCATAGACCTATATGAAATCTGATCAACATCAGGTGAATCATCATCCTTGCTTAACTTACATCCAGTGACCATAGGTGTGCTCATAGGTTTAGAATCTTCCATCTGAAACCTTTTCAACATTTCCCTTAGATATTTTTCTTCAGAAATAAATATTCCTTCAGACTTCTAAGTAATTTGTAGGCCAAGAAAAAATGACAGTTTCCCTATCATAGACATTTAAAACTCAGACTACATGGCAGAAGAAAACCATTTTACCAATGAAGCATTATTACTACCGAAGATGATGTCATCGACATAGACCACCACAATGAGTAGATCATTACCTTCTGTTTTGATATATAGATTGTTGTCAACTATTCCTCTCTTGAATCAGTTGTCTTGTAGATATGTATCCAGTCTTTGATACCAGGCACGAGGGGCTTGTTTCAACCCATATAAATCTTTCTTCAGCTTGCAGACAAGGTCAAGGTTATCTAATAGTTGGAAACCCTCTGGTTTTTCCATATAGACTTCTTCGTTTAAATATCCATTTAATAAAGTTGAATTCCATTTGATAGACTTTAAACTATTTATGACAAGCATAGGCAAGAAACATTCTAATAGCTTCTAGTCTTGCTACGAGCGCAAATGTTTCATCAAAATCCAGTCCTTCTATTTGAGCATACCCTTTACAGACCAATTTGGTTTTATTCCTGACAATTTGTCCTTGCTTATTCATCTTATTTTTGTAGACCCATTTTGATCCTATTATATTTTTGTCTGCTGGCCTAGGAACTATGTCCCAAGTGTCATTCTTTTCAATCTGGTCCAGTTCTTCATTCATGGAGTTTAACCAATTTACATCTTTACTGGCGTCATTGAAGTTCTTGGGTTCCACCATGGATATTAAGGATATATGTGATTGCTTAGTGTTTTTGATTATCTTTCTCCTGGTTTGTACACCTTTGTATTTTTCACCAATTATCTGACTTGCAGAATGATTCTTTTGAGTAATTCTGGAGGAGGAATTTGATGTTGTCTGCTGATTTGAGTCTGTTTGAATATTTGCATCTTCATCTGGATCAGAGTCTTCTTGTTCTGATTCTTGGACATGTTCAACTTCATCTATATCCTTTGTTGTTGATTCAGTATTGTTAACCTCTCTTACTGGGATTCCTTCATCAACTTTTATGTCAATACAGTCAACCAATTTCTGCAGCCTCTTATTATAGCATCTGTATCCTTTATTGTTTGTAGCATACCTTAAGAAGATGCCTTCATCATCCCTGTCATCATACTTGCCAAGATTCTCATCATTATTCTTTATGTAACACTTACTCCCAAAGACTTTGAAGTGTTTGATTGAAGCATGTCTCCCATACCAAAGTTCATAAGGTGTCTTGTCACTGTGTGGTCTGAGGTGGGATTTGTTAAGAACATGGACTATTGTGTGTATTGCTTCTACCTAGTAGGTTTGACCAATGTTCTTCTCATTCATCATTGACCTGGCCATTTGCTGCACTGTTATGTTTTTCCTTTCAACTACTCCATTTTGTTGTGGAATTCTTGGGATTGTGTATTCTCTCTTGATCCCATGTTTATCACAGAATTCCTTGAAATAACTTGACATAAATTCTCCTCCTCTCTCTGAACTTACTTCCTTTAAATGTTTGCTTGTTTGATTCTCAGTTGAGGCTTTAAATATTTTAAATTTCTCAAATGCTTCATCTTTTTCCTTGAGAAAGGCAACCCAAGTATGTTTGGAGTAATAATCAATGATCAGGATGAAGTAGTTTTCTTTCCCTGTGCCTTCCTGTCTTGATGGTCCACATAAATCCATATGAACTAGTTGGAGTGGTTTCTCTGTTGTAGTAGAGCTCTTGGATTTAAAATGTGTCCTGGTTATCTTTCCTACTTGGCAGGGTTTACACATAGAATCTTGTGTCTTTGATATTCTCATAATATCTTTTACTACCTCAAGATTTTTGAGCTTGATTAAGTGGTCAAAGTTTAGATGTCCAAGTCTCCTATGCCATAACCAACTCTCATCATGTTTTCTTAGATGACACTCTTCTCTATATTCTTTCAGCACATATACATCATTTTTTGTCCTTGTGCCTTTAGCCACCACTTGTCCTGAGTTTACAGACTTTATCTTGCAGTCCTTGGAAGTGAACACCACTTCACATCCTCTATCACACATTTGAATTACACTGAGAAGATTATGTTTTAGCCCATCTACCAGCAAAACATCTTGGGTTTTTCCTTTTCCATTACTCAGACTCACCATTCCTTTACCCTTGATTTTACTTGGAGCATCATTTCCAAATGTTACGTTTCCTGATTTGCTTTCACTTAGAGATAGAAACTTACATTTGTCTACCGCCATATGTTTGGAGCATCCACGGTTTATATACCAAGGGTTCTTTTGTCTTTGAGATGATAACACTAATCCACACTTGTCACTTTCTTTCTTCTTCCAAACCTTGACATTTTTAGTAGGGGAATTCAAATCTAGTTCATAGTTCTTTAAGCGACAATCAACAACTTTATGTCCATAGTTATGACATATGTAACATTTTGGTTCGTTGAATAAAGGATCATAATGATTGTTATTCTTAACCTGTGTCCTTTTCCTAGCCATCAAGTGACTTGCAGTCTGTGGTGTTTTGTTACTTGGATGTATCATTCTTTTTTGTGGTAGATATCTATACCTTGAATGTCTTGATTTCTCATATCTCAATTTTAAAGAACAACTTACATCTTTATGACCAAAGTTGGAACAGAAAAAACAATATCCATAGAAAAATCCTTGGTACCTGGAAAATGGTTGCCTTCTTTGAGAAGGTCGATTTATTCCATGTTGATGATTTCTTTGAATAGAGAGTACATTATTTATTTGATCTACAGTTTCATTTATGGTACCTCTTTCGTTAATCCTCCTAGGCAGCTGATTATCTTCTTTTGTTTCTGCAGATTTGTTGTTGTCATAAGTTGTAGATTTGACAAACTTGATGGGTTCTTTTTTGCTTGGCTAATCACTACTTGATCCCTCTTCATAATCCATACTTGTTTTCAACTTTGGGTTTCTTTTTTGATTCAGAATGGTGGCCAATTCTTCTGAGGCTTTGATACTTGACATATTCTGATGATACAAGACTTGAAACTTCTCCAACTCTTTCCTAGTTTTCACTACTTCTTTTTCCAGAGCTTCACATCTTGCCTTCTTTTCTGATAATTGTTGTTTCAGAATGTCTTCTATTTTCTTTGCCTCTTCTAATTCCACTTTTAGCAGGACAAAGTATTCATCAAGCTCTTTACTGCCTTTCTTGAACTGTATCAACAATTTTTTTTGTTTTCTCTTCTTAATTCCGAGTCTGTCAATCTCTTCCAGTGCACTGATTAGTTCTCCTTATAGGTGAACCACATCTTCTTCATTGTCAGCATTACTTCCTATGATTTTATTTTCATAATCCTCTTGGGTCATAAGCATAAAGTCGTTGATATTATCTTCACATGAGGATTCACTATCTGTGTCTTCTGAAGAGTTATCATCGTTTACACAAAAAAAAATATTTTTACCAAATCTCTTGGGTTTGAACTTCTTTTAACCTTCAGAGTTCTGATCTTGTTTCTTGTGTGGACATTTAGATGAAAAGTGACCTATCTTACCATAGTTAAAACATTTGAAGGGCATCTTACCTTGGTACTTGCCTGATCCTTTCTTTAGTCTTCTCACAAATTTTGCTTCAATTTCATCAGGCTTATAATCCTCATTCTTGTCTTCTTTAAATGATGCTTCTCTAGAGGTGGGTTTATATTTAACTATCCTCATTTCATATGTTGTCAACATTCCTAGAAGTTGATCAAAAGACAAAGCCTTTATATCATTAAGTTCTTCTATAGCTGAGACCTTTGGGTGGAACCTATCTAGCAGAGATCTCAAAATTTTCTGAACTAGGGAGGGTTCCTCAATTTTTTCACCAAGTGATTTCATTGCATTTACTAATTATTCAACTCTCAGGAAGTACTTCCCAATAGTTTCATCTTATTTCATATGTAGTTGTTCAAACTGTACTCAATAGGTTTGAATCTTGGAATCTTTTACCTTCTCATTACCTTCATAACTGCTAATGAGTTTGTCCCACATGTCTTTGGCAGTTTCTAAATGCACAACTTTTACAAATTTTGCTTCTACAAGCCCACTAAGAATAACATTCATAGCCTTAGCATTGAAGATGAAATCTAGCTTGTCATCCTTATTAGCTAGTACAATTGGCTTCACATAACCAGTCTCTACCACATCCTAGACATCTGCACCTAATGCCATTATGTAGGTTCTCATCCTAACTTTCCAGAAGGAAAATTTTGTTCCATTGAATAGGGGGGCCTTATTGGTTGATGTTCCTTCATGGCTTGACATGTTTAAGCTTACTGATCTACCTTTAGATAAAAGGAACCGGATTTGATATCAATTGTTGATCAACTAAGGGGGGGGTGAATCAATTGTAACATGCTTAAACAATTAGGATTATTTTAAACTCTTTACAAAGCACTCAACGACAATCACAATAATGCAGGGAAGTAAGCATTAAATCATTCAACATCAATCACACACATTAAATACACATAGACAGATATTTCCTGAGGAAACCCATAAAGGGTAAAAACCTCTTCTTCTTGATATGTTAAGTAATCCTTACATTATTTGCATTATCATACTTATGAGCTCCAACTCATTGTGAGGTTTCCACCTCTATTTTTTAAACTACAACTTGCTGAGAGCACCAACTCTCTGGATTTTCTAGCACCCACTAGAAGGAAGCACCAACTCCCTAAGTGTTCCAGCACCAACTGGATGGAAGCACCAACTTCCAGTCACACAGACACCAACCTGTATAATAGAGAACAATGGTTCTCCCTTGCACCACCCTACCACCCTAATTTTTCTGGCTGCAACCAGATGGAAGCTACAACTCCCTGTGTTCAAGCACCCACTTCAAACTATGAGGACACCTATCTTCCCTAGCACCTCCCTACCACCCTGAAATATAAATCTTTGCTTTCTATGAATTTATTAAAATGATACAATAGTTATCAATGGCTTACCAGTCTTATCACTATTCTGCTACACTGCTCTGCTCTGCCTGCATCAGTGTCTCTCTGCTCGCATCTCCTTGATCTTTCTAATATTTTTCTCTCACTCTTCATGCACACCTTGACTTTCTTTCACTATCTCTGATATATATGTATGTTCTTTGCATCTGATGCACTTTATGCTCTACGTCTTCTTTCCAGTCTATGTGCTACGCATCTTCTGTGTGTTTCATCTCCTGCCCACAGCATGATATTTCCCCGTGTGTAATTCCTCTCCATAGAAGAAACCTCCACTTCTTTGTTCTGCGTATATTTATAATGAAAATTCCTCTTCCAGATCAAACAACTAACTCTTTGTCCCCTCTGGCAGTTATGTTGAGTCTTCTCTTCATCCATGGCCATTATGCTGAGGTTCCTTAGCCTCTCTAGAAGTCGAGCCTCTTTTTCTTCTCTGGCGTTACCGAATCTCATCATCATCAGTGGGCGGTATGCTGAGATTCCTTAGATTCTCTGGCAGTCAATACTCTTTGTCCTCTCTGTCACAGTTGATCTTATCCTCTCTGTTTCAGTTACAGACTTCAACACTTTCCCATCTGTCAATTGTCTCTATGATGAGTCTTCATTCCACTAACAGTTACCTTGAGGTTCTTCGGCTCCTCTAGAAATCATCAATTCTCTTCATCATCATTGGACGTTATCCTGAGATTCCTTGGTTTCTCTGGTAGTTGAGACTTTTCATATTCTCTGTCGATCACCCTGAAGCCTCTTCAAATTCTCTGTGCAGAAAAACATCAGTGGTTTCTGGCAGTTCCCCATGAGATTCGCCGCGTTCTCATGCTCTTGGTGCATTTTCCCTTTCTGCAAAAAAAAACTACAGAATGGGCGCTATCTTTTCTAGCTAAACCCCTTCCTTTCACATGTGGCCTCAGGCAGTGACCACAAACTATTCAGAAATTGTTTCACGATTTCACTTTTTGGGGTTTCTCCCGTGAGTCTCCTTGACTCCTTCCTCTAGAATTCCTAGTACCTGGAATGGAGCCTAGTTATGCTAGCTCCTTCCACTCATGTGACCACTAGCGGTGACCACAACCTACGCTATAAGGTGCTTCGTGATTTCTCTTTTCAAGGATTCTCCCGTGAGTCTCCTTAACTCCTCATATTGCGAACCCTGAAATGGAGCTTGGTTGCTCTAGCTCCTCCCTCTAACTCCCGACGATGTGACCATGAGTTATGACCACTCTCCAATCAAACAAGAGCTTCACTCTCCAGATCAACGGTCCACAAAATTATGTGATCCAACGGCTATGATCATGTCGCGAGTTCCCTCAACACTGCCTTTGACTTTTCTGATTTGCAAGTCAGCGAAATCCCAATCGCTCACCACGTGTCCTCTGGCTCCAACGACCAGGATCATGTCACGACCTTCCATATCGCGAGTTCTAGCAACTCCTTCCTCTGGAATTATTGATCTGCGAAATGCTGAAATGGATCCATATCAGATAAACGATCGAGATTTCTCATTGATCCAATGGCTATCCTCTGCCCCAGGACTTCAGCCTTTGGGACTTTGGGGGAGTGATGAATCTAAAACTCCCGGAGTGACAACATTCTTGCGTCACTAAATGACATGTCATGGTCTAAGTGGCTGCCATGTGTCACTCATATTTGTGATTTCCAGTGGCCTGAGATTCCAAATCAACTTGACACGTGTCCTGGTATGATTGCGCCATGTGTCCTTGCTGACGTAGGTTGTCATGATCTACCTCTTGGATCTAACGGCCCAGTTTAGTCCTTGATCCAACAACTGATATATTTTCGCAATTTTGCGTATCGTGAGTTGGAAGGTTAGGCCCCTCCTTTCTTTGACCTTTCAGTCAATGAAATGCTAATCTGTAGCCACGTGTCCTGCCCAAATATGGACGGTCCTCCTACTTTCAGGATTTTGTAAGCCCGCTTCACCTTGCACTTTAAAGATCGTGCAGGTTCTCCTGGATCCAATGATGGTCAGTCCCCGCGCTCGGATCTAACACCCAAGATACATCCTCCATCTGGGCTCTCCTCCTGTATGGACTTATGATGTCTTCCAAGCCTGTTTTCCATCAAATGACAGGCGCACTTTGCCTGTGTTGTCTGCCTTTGTTGTTCTTGTCTGTAACCATACCATGTTGTTCTTTCCATCAATGCAAAGCACGCTCTGCCTGTAAACATGCCAATGGGCTTGATATACGAAGAAGGGTTGAAATCCCAATTGGAGAGAATGATATGTTCTTTGTTATTTCATTTGAGGTCTTCCTTATTCCACCGAGAATACTAGATCGTTTCCAGGATATTCTTCTTAATTCTTATCCAAGTCAAATGGGGTTAGTTGTTCCTTATTATTGAATATACGTCGGTTCCTCTCCTTCCAAGTTTCCCAAAGGAAAAATACTAGGAAATGTTTCCATATTGTATTAATAAATGGGTTAGGCTTATAGATTCCATGAAGAGAGGGTGAAATTGACACTATCCTTTTTGCGATGAGTTTACTAGAAGAGAGTAGCTCCCTGGTCCTAGAGTGTTGCACTCTATAGACATGAATTAATAAGATGTTCTAAACATTTCCATTCCTGCTTGCACATGATACAGAGACCAAGGCCTTCAAAAAACCGGTGGAGTAGCTAGTCCCAAGTTAAGATTTTTCCATGAGTTGTTAACCAAAGCCCAAGGTAGAAAATTTTGGCCATAAGTTGTTTTTCCATATTTTAACCTAGATGTCATCCATGGGAATTGATGCATGCATATATTCCAAAGTGTAGGCTTACTTAATATTGAAATTTCCTCCTAGGTTGAATCCCCGTTAGATTTTTTCGGGGCTAGTCGAATATTTAATCTGACGATTGAGAAGTTTCGATTTTAGAGTAGAATAATTGGATCTGTCTTGAAGGGGAAGATGATCTCAGTTGATTGACCAACTTTTCAAATTAGAATTTGTAGAGTGAGTATTCCAATTGGAAATTTCTTCCATGACCTTCCTCGAGGATATATTTGAGGGTTGTATAAGTGGGTTTTTTTTTTCTGAAGCCGAGGGATATATTGCTAATAATCTTCCCCAAAAAAGGGTAGACTTCCGATCATAAATTTTCCTAAAATTGTGTTTATGAATGAGATATTTGTTTTTCCATGCTATATTTCAGATAAGGGACCCATGTGTTGTGACTGTTACAACAACCTCCCTCCATTTTCATTTTTCTTATTAAGATAAGTGGATCTTTTTTTAAATTCTAATTAGTTGGTTCCATGAAATTTTAAGTTTTTATATTATCTTTGAAAAACCTCTAAAAATATATATATAATAGGCTCTTGGATATTACAATAAAGTTAATTAGTGCATCTATGTACTAATCCTACTTTTTCATGTTAATCCATAATAAAGTTAGTAATTGCTAGTTCAATAAAATGTTGATGATATTAGTAATTACAAAATTCAATGGAATATTGTAATTAATGATTAAACCATAGTTTAAAGTTTTAAATAAATTCATCTTCATAAATTTTACCTCACAAAAGGTTTCGTTTTCATGATATGGTGTCGAAGGAGCTGGTATTCGAATGCGTATATGAAGTTTTGAATCATCAAAACTTTAAGAAGATCAAAGAACGATTGCAATGGGACAATTTTCAAGACTAAGGTTAAAAATTCGATACAAAATTAGTATTTTATTTGTTAAATTAGATATAAAAATATTAATGGTTAGTTCCTATGGTTATATCATTGCTATGATTTATACCTATTCCAACCTATATCTAGCATGATTTACATGACCATTACAAACACTCAATACCTTTCATCTCCACTTATTACTCACTACGTGGCCTTAATTCGAAAAAAATTGTCAAAATGTTATGTACACTTGGATGAACTCATATTCCTAACCCACCAACTTGTTGATTACACCATAGAATTTGTGATTTCAATCACAAGTAGATAATACCGAGTTGAACACGTCTTTGATAGTTATAATAGCTATGTTGGTGGTAAATATTGTTGTTTAATAAATCCCCAATCATTTAATTTTCAACCCGAGGAGTTCGTAAACTTGCGAAGCACATGCACAGTATATGAAGGATTGAAGATAATTTAACCTAATTTAATGTTGAAGATACAATTGAAATTGAATCTTTAATCTAATGCGGGAAGATGAAATACACAACCGAAATGAATCGCTGAAACATACAACTGAAATGAAATTGCGTAAATGAAATTAACTTGGAAATGGAAAATTGCATCAAAGTAAAAACAACATGTGAAGAGCAACAAGACAACACATGTAAGCTCACGCTAACAATAAATCAATCTCAATTACATTACAATAATCATATGAAAAGATAATGAAATCATGAAACTAATCAAATAAATGACTATGAACCAAATAACTAACTCCTATCATTGATTTCTAATCATTTTCCAACCTAAGTCTAATCTCCTTCTAATTCCATAATGACTAATTATTTCCTCATCTTAATGACTACTCCCTCTTGAAGAGAGAGAACTCTCTTTTATACATGAAATCTTTGAAAAGAAGATAAGCATCTCATAATTACAGATCCACTTTTCTCTCAACCAATTTCCCATTATTACAAAATATGATCCCTTCAAATCCTCACACATATCTCTCATACATCTTGGATAAGATATGTTATCCATTCCCCATTATCTTCTCCTTGAAATTATCTTGAATTATCTCCTAAAATATTGAATTGGTGGAGGAAGTATTCGAGAAGTATTTTTGAATTAATCCTTCACATATTCCTACACATTACAAAGCTCACACATTTTTGAGATATATATGAAAACATGTCGTTTTTCTAATATTTAATCACAGATTCTCTTTTAATACTAAGATGAATAAAGTGGAAAATAATAAGGTGAAACCCAAATGTATTTATGAAAATGGTATAATGAAGTGATAAAATGTGCAGAATGGAGAAAGGAAAAGAATATGGTAATGCAACATTTTTGAGACCCAACATTCCCCCCCCAACTGAACTTGTTGCATGTCCTCATGTAGCTATGCATAAAAACATTTTCTTCTCAATTTTGGCTTTACATAATTATATTTCTTAAAAATAAAGAGGATGAAAATCCCCCCCCTCCCCCCAACTAATCTTGTTGCATGTTCTCATGAAACCTTGCATGGTTATTCTTTAGGACTTTTGGCTTCTTAACGAAATCATTTCATGATGTGAAATACATGAGTAACAACTAATGTTTCTGATGGTTGGTTCTTGTGTGAGAACCATGAATATAACAAATGTTGGTTCTTGTGTTAAAAACATTCATTTCGTTTACTTGTTTTCTCGCTGCAATAGTATTTTAAGAATACATGCATTGGAAATAATAAGCCATCAACATGCATAAGAAATCCTTTTCTTCATGTTATGAACCATGCCAAGACAGATCAATAGTTGTAATAAAAGTGCAATAAAGATGAAAATCCCCCTCCCCCAACTGATCTGGTTGCATGTCCTCAAGTGAAACCTGCATGGCTATTCTTTAGGACTTTTGGCTTCTTAACGAAATCATTTCATGATGTGAAATACATGAGTAAAAAATCACGTTTCCTCATGGTTGGTTTTTGTGTGAGAACCATGAATATAACAAATGTTGGTTCCAGTTGTAAACATCTTTATTTCGTTTACTTGTTTTCTCGCTGCAATAGTATTTTAAGAATACATGCATTGGAAATAATAAGCCATCAACATGCATAAGAAATCCTTTTCTTCATGTTATGAACCATGCCAAGACAGATCAATAGTTGTAATAAAAGTGCAATAAAGTGTAGTTTGGAAAAGACATACAGAATGTGATATGGGAGCTCTATGAAACTGGAATCAAATGGTAATGAATATCCCCCTCCCACCCCCAACCCAATAGAATATGTGTTATGTGTACGAAAAGGCAAAGGGCAATGGAACATGGCGAGGTAATTATCCAAATTCATTCACTCTAGCATGTAAGGAATTGCATGATTAAAGAGTAGAAAACAAAATACCTCCACTTACCTCAAAAAGTAGATGAACTATGCAATAGGGCTGTAGTTGTTGTTGGATTAGGAAAAATGTGACTGTTGTTGTCACTGCGACTGGATCATGGAATGCAAAGTGAATGAATTTGAACTATTGATTGGTTGTATGAATCAAAAGATGAAGTTTGAAAGTGGAACTGTGGTACTCTCATATGGCTGGAAAAATACTACTACAACTACTGATGGAGTCATGGAAAAGTGTATAGTCTTCACCCGTTGCTAAACCCGATGGTACAATTCTAGTCATGTGAATGAATGTGTCGATGTCGAGAATGAAAATAATTCATTGGATTACTGGCCATTGATGAATGTCATTAACCAATGTGAGGCGAACTCACCATTGATGTTAATGAGTGCCAAGGTACCTGAGTACATCTTGCGAAGTGAGAATGAATGAGCGGATGTCGAGCCACTTGAAAGATCTAACGATCAAGGGACATTGATGTATTCCCATGATTGTGAGTGAGATAACTTTCCATTAAGTCATGCAAGCCTCAAGGTACTCAAAAGGACTCTAGTCTCTATCCCAGATAAGGTGTTGTGGTCGATGGGGCAATACTTGTTGAAAGGTGGGCCTTAAGGAATCCCACATCAGTCAACGCGAGTTCATACAAGATGATTGGTAGGACTATACATGAAAAAAATATAAGTAGCAGCAGGTTTGCATGGCAAGGAAGACAAGGCAATGTAGTCATGGAAAGGAACTGAATGATTTTATTTGTAAGGAAAAATGAACTACAAAATAAGAAAGAGATGTATGTGACTCAGAAAAATAGGAGTGTATGAAGTCATGACAGATAAGGCAATGAAAGACTCTATTACATGGATGGTGAATAATCTTGGAAGGAGAAAGGTAAATGATCATGTCATGGCATAATTGGTTTTATGAAAGATGGCAGTGTAGCGACAAACATCATGATATGTGTGGTGAACAATTTAGCTCCTTCAAGATTTTAATAAAGCATGATTTTATGAAAAGTTTTGTGATTCTCAAAAATCACTTTGGTCATGAGATTGGATGGTGTTCGAACCTATAAAGGCTTAGTACTAATCCTACATGGAAAGTGTGAGAGCTTCGAAAAATATGAAATGCAGGAATAAGTACAAACGCGAGCAGATCAAATTCAAAAACAAAGTACATTTTACTTGTTTCCCCCTTTTCACGCAAGTGTCTTCATCGATTGTTGTTTGAAGTGACTCAAGAAACCAAGTTAACTCAAATGTAAAAACATTATTTCAATATTGTTTTCAGGATTTAGGAAATATCCATTTGCAATTTGTTTTTATTTTTACAATGTTTTTATTCTTTTTTGTGTAAAACTTTTTCTTTTTATGGTTTTCTTATTATTATATATATATTTTATAATAAAACAAAACAAATAAAATAAAATTCTTTTTATTATTATAATTTTTTTATAATAATAAAAAAAAAACTTTTTATTATTATATTTTTTTATAACAAAACAAATAAAATAATTTTTTTTTCGTTATATTTTTTTTTATATAATAAAACAAAACAAAAGAATGGAATTTTCATCGGGAAATTGAGGCTGTCATGAAAATCATCCTTTTCTTCACAGAAACCTTCATCTTTCTATACCTACACCACCAGGCCACCATCAATTCCCCAGACCGATATGAGAAGTTTGTGGCGCCCGAGAGCACTAAAAAATGAGCTATGAACGCGACATGAAGATTATGAATCCTGCAACTTTCGTCATCGAAAGAGAAGACCACACAATTGGAAATATCATTCGCATGCAATTGCATAGGGATCCAAATGTTCTCTTTTCTGGTTACAAATTTCCACATCCGTTGTAGTACAAGATTCTTCTTAGGATCCAAACTACAAGCCACTCTTCTCCAATGCAGGATTATAACTTGGCAATCGATGATCTTGATAAAGAGCCTGATCATTTGAAAATATATTTTGAGGATGAGTTGGTGCGTCTTGAATCAGGAATCTTGCTGCCTGTAGAAGCAGAACTGTGTTATCTCCTTCATATGTGCACGTAGGAACATATACATCAAATAGCTCTAGAAGCCCACTACTGCACAAGTACCCATGTCCACCACTAAGCTTACGAAAATATTTAATGCCATCTGTAGTCACTGATGTTGTCAATGACTTTAACCCAACAGTGCATGCATGTTAATGCTACTTCCTGTTCCAGAACCACAGTGATTATTGCTCATAAAATCCTCGCCACTCATTTCTCATACATGATCTTTTCGGCATCAATTTTGTGTTTCTGGTAAGTGATAGGCAATAGGTAAGTGATAGGATTAAGCATTTGAGACATAAACCAATCAAATGACCAGTTTGGCGCGCTGTAACATAAATTTAATCCTTGGGGGAATCAACCACGAATGCTCAAAAACCAAATTAAATGGTAATTTTCACGTGTTGTAGCCCCGCGTTTTCACCCGAAGAGTGATAACTCGACCTTATCGATCTCTTCTTTGGATCCACAATCCATATTCAATTTCTTGCTTTGCAGATGCCAATTTTGTTCAAAGGTATACCCCAATCCAGTATTTCCGAGTCAATTCTTGTTTCCATGGTGATCGTTCATCCAAGAATATCAAATGACAGGACCAACCCAACTGATCGTTCCATAAAGTATAGTTATGGTTCACCCTAACAATGGAATAGTAACGAGAGAAAAAGTAACACAACGTTATAACCCTTTATCTAACTGGTCTAACAAGTTCAGAGCTAGTTTGGATACGTGTTTCTTACTTGGATTCTCGCAACACGGATGCCAGAGCGGATGCGATAGAAACACAAAAACAAAATACACTACTGTTGGTGGAACACAAGATTCAAAATCCCGAATTGGTCTTCAACATATGTCGTAATCAAAACAAGAAATTAATTATAACCCTTCCATATTTTTCATTGGATCATCGATTCATTGCCAGGAAGAAAAAAAGTCCGAGATAAATCAAATAGTCAATCATTGAAAATGTAGAGGGACTGACAATCAAATATTATGCCACGACACCACAAATAGAACAATTATTAGAAATATCAGAAAACGGTTTTCAAATCCATGTATTGAGATCTAACAGTAAACCAAATACGGGAGCGACAGGTGCCAGAGTATTCGACAGGTATATTGTTAGAGATTACGACATTAGATTCCAATCCATTGACATTCTTGTTTTGGAAATTTTTCATCAAAAATCCGACAATCAACAACCTTGGTTACCTATCCCTTATTCTCCGAGGAAATATTAGCACATAACACGCTTATGTGATAAGGTTCCATTGAGAGGAAGAAATTTTATGAGCTGGACTAGACATTTTTTTTCAAGGAATAAAAATGAATTTGGAAGGGTGGGGGTTGGGAATTTGGGATACGGATTTCACCCAGCTCTGATATTACGTTCTTAATTTTCTAGCCTTCAGGCTCAACAAAATAGTTTCTACTGCATCATTGGTACTCATGGTATTGCTATTTTATTGCTCTTGTTTTATTGCAGGTTTAATTTCCAGGTGGAAATAGGATGAAGAGGGAAGTATTGCTACTCAAAACCAAAAATGGACCAGTCCGAATGTTAAAAACGAGAAGACTCAATTCAATCGATCTCAACCGCGATATAGCTTCAACCATTGTTTCGGTATGTAAAAGCTCAAAGGATTCATCTACCTAAATTTGCAAACCAGTTTTGTTTTATTCAGATAATGCTTCATTGTTTTTACTTGAAGGTACAAGATGGACGGGCAACATTGTTTACGTCAAAAAAAAAATTTAATAATTTTTTTTAATTTTTTATATTTGTTTCTAAAAAAATGAAACTGAAAAATGTAAAACAAATTGAATTTCTTTTTAGCAAATGGAGATAAATGATTTGCAAATTAAGGATGAAATCAATTAGGCATGTTTGCAAAACATTAATTTATTCATTCCTAAAAATTTTAAAGATATCCTACTTTATGATCCTCGCGATCGTACGAAGCGCGGAGGAGAGCATACTTATTCTAAGTGAAAGCAAAAACTGAAAATAAAAGCATGTTTTTTTTTTATTCGTTTACCCTACCTACTCTACGCTAATTAAAAATTAGAGATTAGTTACGTGTAGTCAAACTTCCAGTGTAGCCATGCACGCAACATAAATAAAAATATGTCCTCTTTCAATTTTGCAAATGACAATTGAAAATATACATAAACGTGCAAAATTAACTGTTGAAACTGTAAATGAACAAAATAAAAAGAAAAACTAAATGGATCTAACCTCGTACTCGCTTGAAATCATCATTCCATAAGGATTTTGTAGGCGTAATTTCCCTCCTTCAGATCATGCTGCAACTCCTTGTTGTCCTCCTCGACCTCCTGCTTACATAATTGTTCTTCATTAAGTGTGCAGGATCCCTCGAATGTTGATGCCTCGTTCATTGTTGGAGGAGTAATTAAGCCCTCAACTGTTGTCAAGATCTCCTCTTTGTGAGAAGAGGAGATCCCGACCTTTGCAAGGATCTGAGTGAGTTGTTCCAAGATTATACTCATAGTTAAACCATATTGAAAAAGGAGATTCTTACAACACCTAAAACTGAAATCTAAATGAAAATCTTAAATAAAAGCACTCTTGCTGAAACATAAAACAATTACTCTTCACAGTTGTGTAAATCAAATGCTCTTGCTGAAACAATAAATCACACTTGCAAGAATTAAACACTCTTGCATAAATTGAAATTCACACTTGCAGGAATTGAAATTCACACTTGCTAAAATTGAACAATCAAGGCTTTGGAGAAAACTCACTATAGTGGTCACTCAGGTTCTTACCTCTCGTCTTACTGTTTCTCCTCCCCCAAGCTATGCAATTTAAAAGACCTACCTAGACCTCAATCCATTTATCACTTCCCTGACAACGACGCCAAAATGTTGGTGGTAAATATCGTTGTTTAATAAATGCCCAATCATTTAATTGTCAACCAGAGGAGTTCGTAAACTTGCGAAGCACATGCACAGTATATGCAGGATTGAAGCTAATTTAACCTAATTTAATGTTGAATCTACAACTGAAATTGAATCATTAATCTAATGCGGGAAGCTGAAATACACGACTGAAATGAATCGATGAAACATACAACTGAAATGAAATTGCGTAAATGAAATTAACTTGGAAATGGAAAATTGCATCAAAGGAAAAATAACATGTGAAGAGAAACAAGATGACACATGTGAGCTCACACTAACAACAAAGGAATCTCAATTACATTACAATAATCATATGACAAGATAATGAAATCATGAAACTAATCAAAGAAATGACTATGAACCAAATGACTAACTCCTATCATTGATTTCTAATCATTTTCCAACCTAAGTCTAATCTCCTTCTAATCCCATAATGACTAATTATGTCCTCATCCTAATGACTACTCCCTCCTAAAGAGAGAGCACTCTCTTTTGTACATGAGAGATTTGAAAATAAGATAAGCATCTCATAATT
>SNQJ01S0096938.1:31508-51657 GCA_010110895.2 Picea sitchensis
ATATAAACCATTTACCACCTAACCCCCCTCCAACACAATACCATATTGACATTACTTTACCACCATCGTCTCCTAATGTCACATCCCGCTACCCCTCCTTACAAGTCTTGTCTCATAACTCTGTCAACTTGTCCCCTCCATTCACCCATTACAGGTCATGCCCCACTTGCTTATCTTCCAATTACCCCCCTCCACGTCATCCTGGTACACCCATCACCCATCCTCCACCTACCACCTCATGCCTCAAGTGATCCATTGGCCATTTATTATAGGCTAACATACCCTTTAGTCTGCTAACCTGTCTCCTGTGCCCAACGGATACTCGTTTACTCAATTTTAACCCCGTTTCCACCATTTTCACATTGCTCACACTCTCTGCGCACCAGAAAGCTCTTTTTCCTCGCCTTTTTAACCAGTAACCCAACCATAGCCACTTCCTACTAACACTTTTGTTTCAATTTGCAAATACCTGTTGAATCGATGGTGCTGAAATCTAAAAGATCAGAAGTCGAGGAAAATCCATTTCTTCCACCTCTTGTCGATCTCGACTGGATCCTGCTAGCTAACAAAGATTACCTGATCTCAGAGACCAGGTGCGAATTTGATTTCATCGAATTGAAGTCATGGTTTAAAGAGACATTCGTGGATCAAAGAGATGAGATTGGGCTCTGGGAGTCCAATCTCCCTCGGTATCTTTTTCCCTAAATCCACCATTTTCCCGAATTCACCCTCAAATGCCAGGCTCATTACCTCTCTGATCAGAGAACCATAGTTTCATCGTTCGAAGAAACTCTGTTCTATGTCACACCTGAGGACATTGATCAAATAATGCAGATATCTAGAGCCGAATCCCAATCTCTCCTCACCATTGAAGTTCTAACAAAGATGTACCAAAATCTGTCTTTTCCCTAGAGGGCATAGATTTTTGAGCTTTTCCTCCCATAGGATGCCCAACTCCCCAAGAAAAATCCCCCTTACCACTCCTCCATGTTTTCATAAAAAGGAAACCAAATTATTTCATTGGTATGTTTTCTACTCGGGTATTTCGCAGACAAATGGGTGGATGAACCTATTTTGGGTTTTCTATCCATTTTCTCTGTTGAAGAAAAATCCACCATCCAGTTAGACTACAACAATTTCCTAGCCGAGAACATACATGAACAACTCTATAAATTCGCCATAGAGGGCATGTTCCAATATTCTTCAATACTGGCCTACATGTTCACCTTATTTCAAGAAGATAGGCTCTCTTTCCCAATGTGGAAAATGGACTAGGATGACAAACCACATGTTGTAACCTATTGGACCTCCCTGCTAAGGTGAAACTCCACATATTTCAATTTCAAATAGTTTATTGAGAAGTTTTACCATCTGGTGGTGAGCATGCTTGGTGGTAGACCAAAGCCAAAGATAAATGAAGAGATCCAGAGAATCTTACACCTCTCAGACCTTGCCAAATCTACGGATTGGTACCTTTATCAAAATCACACAGAAATCAGAGTATATGGGTGTGAGTTAGCTCCATACAAATTGCCTAAGTACTTTCATGTTAGGATATTTTCCCTGGAGTAAATTAGACAAATGATTAATTCAGATGATATACATTTTGTAACTCTGAAGAAGAAACAACAACTGAGAATCAAAGGGAAAATAAGACCCTTTATCTACAACAGTCGAGCTGTTGGGGAAGAGGCAAACAAATTATTAAAGGAAATGAAATTTAGTACAAGTTTCACTTAGTGCTATGATCCATGTGGGATCATTGTAGAGATGAGAGAGAAGAACAAAAGTTCCCCGTATGCTCATACGCTCAAACCAAAAATTGAGAAATTTGTGAACTAGACAGAGTGGGAGGTGAACACTCTGGAAGACACTGAACAACAATTTCATCTAACCATGATTTCAAAAATAGTCACTCCAAGAGTACCAAAGGAGAAAATACCCAGGAAGGATGTCTTTCCTTCAGTCACTGAAGTATCAAGAGAGGATTTCCAGGTGCATAAGAAAAGTCCTAAAGCTACTCACACTACTAAGAGGGTTGGAGAGGAAGAGACACACTTTACCACTGTAGCTGAAGGGGAGAATTCATCACCTTTCTCAAGAAGTCATTAGATGATGTCTACTTCTTACCCAAAGAAGCAGGATGATACCACAATGATCACCCAACCTCCACCAGGATCTGTAAAATTGAGCATTTTTTTAAAAATATGATTTGATTAAGAAGAAAAAACAGATGCTGACCAACAAAACCTATGCTCAGTTCTGGATGAAAACGTCCACAACAGAGCACATATTGTTATCATATTTTGATAGATAGAAGGGGAGAATGCACATGGAATTTTTATAGGCACAAGTGCCCCATGTAAAAGAAATCATTGATTATAATAGGGCTACAATGGAGTTTAACACCAGATATGTACATCCAACTGATCAGATGGATCTAAACAGGCAGACTGGAGAAATGATTTTCTCGACATTAGCCAATGCTTCCACCTATGCTTCGAAATTACAGGTTTCTTTGAACAATGTTCAAACCCAGTTAAAACTGGAGAAAATATCATCCTTTGCAAAGGATAACATGATTAATTCCTTCGAAGAATTAGTTCTCAAAATTGGGTATGACCCCTCAAATGTGAAAGTAGCTGAGGAGTTTCTCAAGAAAAAGAATGTCGACATAGCATATTTGAGGAAGAAACTGAAATTGCCAGCTACAAAAGACTCATAGGCCAAAGAGATAACTGAGACAGAAGGGGAGAAGGAGGAATTGCTAAATCTTATCATGGAACAAAATGCACAAATAAAAGATATGGAAGAAGAGATGGAGCGATTAGTAAAGGAGAAGGAGAAAACAACACCCATGGAGGTCATCTCACTGAGTGCAGTTCCTCTCACAGGAGTTATCACAACAACTATATCAACAACCACTACAATAGGACTTCCATCAGCCACCCCACTGACAGCTCTGAAAAAATCTGTAGAGCTAGCAAAATCAATGGAGGAGATGACCCTACAAGGAACAGAGATCAATAGACTGAAAAAGGAGGTTGAGAATATCTAGGAGCTTAAGTATTCCTACCAGACAAACTGCAACATTGAGAGGAAAACATCAGAAAAGCTCAAGTAGGAAATACAACAACTGCAAAAGAAAACAGTGGTAGGAAAAACACTAGCTGAAGTCAAGGAGAACATTTGGATGGACATATCCAAGTCCATAAATGAAATTTGGCCCATGGTTCAAATTATGTTTGAAAAACAAGATCTAGTGTTGAGGAGTAGGCAGGCCATTGACAAGATAAAGGGAGAGCTGGGGGAAATGTCCATAGAAGCAAATGAAATCATTAGAATTATGAATTCGAAGACTAGGGAAGAGATGGAAGACTTGAAGATTGAAGATAGGATGGAAACCATCCTCGAAGTCAAGAGGGTTTTGGCTAAAAGAGGATTGATGTTGCAGCTGGAGGAGAAAGTCCAAAACATGGATGTCGGAGTTCAGAGGTTCTTCAACAAGATCAATTCCTTGCAAAATAAAGGTCTTCCTAGTTTACTGGTATTGAACGACAAGTTGATGACCCTCTCTAACCACAAGAAGAATATTTCCATGGTGGCCAAGGATAGTTCCAAGTTTTAAGGAATATAGGGCAGCATAACAAGAAAAGCATTTCTAGAAATTTTGCAGCTAGACCTCAACATCTAGCATGAGATCAAATATATTTTCATCACCAGGCCGTCGTTTGCTAAATATATAGAAATGGATGAAATATACCAAAAACTTCTCAAAGTCATCATTCCCAATCAAAAAATATGGGAGGAGATGTGCACTTTGATCGAATGAGGGATGAGGTGTACAGTCCAACTCATCATGTAGAGTAGTCAAAGTCACATGAATTACTCACCAACGACCTTCCCCAAAATCAACATGAAAGATCCGACAGATCATCATTAGTTCCTACATTTTTGTATCTTGTTATCTAGTTAGTTAGATCTAGAATCTGCCTCATCCTGATCATTAATGACAGGGTCTTTTGTAATTTTGATTATAAATACTTCGAACTTGGAAGTATTGAGGGTTGATTTTTACGCCCTAGCAAGCTGTAAGCACTGTAATTTTCTCAAGAGAACTACCAATAATAAAAGGGATGTTTCACAGGATTCCTGGGTGTTAGTTGTTGGTGAAGTTTTCTCCTCTTTGTTGAATGTTTATCTCTCTCAGTACTCATTTTGTTTTTCTAAATCTGATCATTTGAAAATAGCGAAAGTTGCAGAATTTATCCTTGTATACTATGTTTCTGACTTTTAATGATCTAAATGTTTTCTTCTGATGTTACAATTAAGAAATTCTTAAATGCTTCTTGATTATAATTGATTATCTCATCTTTTCTACTTTCCATCATTTTTATGCTAAAGAATCCAACAGTTGCATTATCCTGCCATGTGAGAATACCTTTTAAAATCTGTTAGTCACTCTCTAATTTTATAAAACAAACCCCACAACCCAATGGAGGCGTAAACGTTTTTCAGCCATTTTATAAAAACAAACAACTTGGTCCTATTTATTTTAACTAGCCTAATATTTGAATTTTGAAACAAATTTAAATCTTATAGAGAGATCCCTCTTTGAGACTGGCAGGGCTAGATCGCAGTTTAGAGGTGGTTGGATAAAGTTACCTCTGGTAAATTTCTTCTGCCTTTCAACAACCTCTGGGAATTTACAGAGTGATAATATAATTGACAACCATAGTGGGGAAATGAACAAACTTTATATATCCTACGATTTCTTTTCCCTAGACAAAGAAAACTTTATTTTTGAACGAATTATAAAATATAAACTTATATAGAGATAATGTTTAGAGGTTGTTAAAGTTTGTATATATTAGTTAAAGTTTCCAAAAATTAAAATTAAAATTAAAAATTCTCGCTTCTAAAAGAGTTTTCACTAGATCTCATCCAAATCTGGAACCTGCAATAACAATAGACAATCCTGAAAAATTACTCAGAAAGAAAAACACTACAGAGGGTTCTGAGAGTCACAATCCACTTCATAGGTACCCTTCTCTCCCAGAGAAGTTAATTTCCCTTTAGGACCTCAAGTTTGACATATCCTTTGAACAAATTCTTTTTAGAACAAAATCTGACAGCTTTGTAAGTGAACTTTTTTTGGATCAAACCATCCTTCAACCCAGGACCCCTGAAATACTTTCTCCCAGAGCTGACGTTGATCAACGATTCCTCATGGAATTTGACAAGCTAGAAGATCTAGTTGCGAATCTTAATCAAGATTTAGACAAAGCTCACTTTCAATAGTCGGTCGAACTTTATGCCTTGACTATTACTGCAGCTTTTGTTAAACCTAAACCAGTTCATTCATCTCCTCCCATCCCTTTATCTTCCACAGGTTCTATCACCTCTCCTCCCATCATGCAGGTTGTTGTCTAGCCTCCTCCACCAATCATGGCAGAAATATATGCTCCATTGTTGTTGGTTTCTCCTTTACATGACATGCCTTAGGATTACCAAACCAAAATCCCTCAGTATGATAGTACTAGTCCTCTGAATGCACAACAACGTGTTGACAAAATGAACGATTATTTTTATTTACAGGAAGTAGATGAAGCTAATGTGCAGATGAAACTATTTGCACAGAACTTGACTGGAGAAGTTAAGAAGTTGTTCAAAACCTTACCTGTTTCTTCCATAACTGAAATTGCTACTTTTCATCGAAGTTTCCTTGACAGGTGGGAAGTGAAGAAAAATCCTCTTCAAATCTTGTCAACATATGAGAATATCATAAGGAACCAAGGAGAGACAGTGCAGGATTACTGCACCTGTTTCAATAACCTATACAATGCAATTCCCGCTGATATGAAACCACCTCAAGGTATGGAATTGATAAAATTCCCCAATGGATTTGATGCTGACATGTCATATCAACTAAGGGAAATAAAATCTACTACTCTGGAAGACATGCAGAAAAACACTATTAGTGTGGAAGAAAATATTTTATCCAGAAGAGTCAAGAAAAGAACAGAAAGGAGGGTCACAATCAAGGAAGAGCCTTCTACTTCCTCATCAGATGCTAAAATAGATTCTCTATCCAGATATGGAGAAAATGATGGAGAGAATCACTATAACTGACAGAAATCCACCTAGGGAGAACCAAGCTACTCCTCAAATTCGAAACCTAAACTTTAGAAGAAATCCACCCCAGATTCGACAGAGAGATCCTAGAGATCAAAGAGAACATAGGGGGTCTGATCAATAGATCAGACCACCCCTCCAGGAGAATTATGTTGATGATGGGGAGGAGGTAATCAAGGAGTTTGATGACACTCATATAAACCTCATGGGAGTTCATGATGATGAATCCATTTTTCTTACCCAGGAAGAGCACAATATCTTTCTCCTTTCATAAACAAAGGTCAATGAGTAAGCAAAGGAAATAGAACAAAAGGCCTTTGAGAATGCTATAATGGAGGTCCATAGGCAGTATAAACTGAGGATTAAGAGGGAAAATGACAACCCTCCAAAGAAGGTTGTTGAAACAAAGAAGGCAACTGAAACAAAGAGAATAGTCGAAACCAAGAAAACCTCAGAAAACTCTCCCAAGAAAGTCCCTAAGAGGAATAATGTTGAGCCTCCTGCACAAAAAAATCCAAGAATTCTACAAAGAGAAAATCAGACTGAAGTTTTGTCAACTAGTCAACCAAGTGCACCTAGCCATAGAGCTCCGATAGATAAACCAAAAGTACATACCCTAAGAAAATCTTCCACTACTTTCAACCTTGAAGGGGAACTAGCTAAATTGAAGATTCTGATTCCCATCTCAGAGTTGATGAACAAGAAAGTTTATAGGTCACAGGTAATTAAAACTTTGAGAATCGAACCAAAGATAGGTACGAAGGCCCTGAATGTCGGATCTGCAAATCACTCGGACACAGTAAATCTTGTTGATGACCAACCAGAGCTCCTATTTGGTCCTGAAGTTGATGGTCAAACTGATAATGGTTCCGTGACACCTTTTTACATTAGCCTAAATATCCATGACTTGATACTACACAATGTTATGCTAGATTCGGGTGCCTCTCATAGCCTGATGCCAAAGATGTGATGGAAAATTTGGGACTCGAGGTCACTAGATCCTACAAGGATTTGCATTCTTTTGACTTGAGAAAGGTCAAATGCATAGGGATAATTAAGGATTTATGCATCACCCTAGCTCAAATCCCATCAAAGAGTATGGTAATGGATATAGTAGTTGCAGACATTCCCCTAAAATATGGTATGTTACTATCAAGATCTGATGCAGGAGCATCATAAGAAGTCAAGCGAGCGTGGAGGCGAAAGACAACTGGAAAGTGCAACACACATTTTTACGTTTTGGAATGTTTTGAAAAGTTTAAAGGAGAGGATATTAATGTAATAGCTAGAAGGCGTACCTTGCATTTATATCTTGGAGATTGTAAAATAGATCATGAGCAATTTTCTCTCATCTGTTAATGTAAAATGCATTTAAGCCCAGTTAATGAAAGTAGGTAGATTTAAATTAATAGATTAGACAGTTTAAAGAGCAGGAGGAAAAACGGGTATAGACACCCTCACCATTGTATCATTGTAGTTAGTTGTATCATTAGCATACACTGAAGAAGAGAGAGCTATAGAAGAGAAGTGCATGTACACGAGCTTTGAATTAACATATGAAGCTTTGAATCAGATTTCATAGTGTTATGATGTTTTCTGTCTATACATGGTGAATGGTATACTTATAGTGGTTTTAATCTCTCTGTTATGAATTTGCTTTAACACTGTGTGTATGTATGATTTCATGTTGAATGTTTGAAGGCTGAAAGAGAGAGAGAATGAGTTTCAATTGTTTCTCTTCTTGAGTGAGAGAAGTTCCTGCAAGGAGTGCAGTGAAACATCTGCAAGGAGTGCATTGAAAAAGGTTCATAGTTTATCTTTGAAAACTCAGGAGGGATACTGTTGTTTTCATTCCAGCAGAAGTGTAGGTGAAGCACAAAATCCGTGCTCGGTGTGCGCAGGCTAGTTGAAACCTTAGAACTTATCAACTAAGGAGAGAGTTGAAGGACTCTTGTTGCAGAAAGTGCATAGAATCGAGAAATCAAATACGCAGAAGTATTTGAAGGATTTTCACAAGGAGTGTGAGCAGAGGCCTTTTCTCAGAAGGCTTGAATTCACAAGTGAAAGTTCAGGAGGGTTAGCACATTTGAAAGTACTCAAAGGAAGACAGGGATTAAATATGACACGCAGAAGCTAAGTTCCAGTGGGAGAACACTGGTTCATTTCGTAGAAGTTGTCAAGGAGGAAACGAGCAGTCATAATTCTCCAAGGAGAACTCCCAAAGTCATGGGGACCGTATGATCCAGAATAGTTGTAGAGTGGATAAGGGTTGGATGAACCTATCACTTTGGTATCAGGAATTAACATGGACCATTGATCGTGACCTGTTGTGAGCCGTCCGATCATTTCAGGGATTCAGAGTTTGTAAGTCCGTAGTGCGAGCCAAAATCCTTGGTCACTCTGACTCCTGAATCACGAAAAGGAATTTAAGTATGGAATTTCAGGATTTTGGTAATTCGGGATTCAGAATACCGGAAATCCTGGTGACAAGGAGCCAGGGGCCTTTGTATTGAAAATTCTGGAGTTGTGAAACTCAGAATATCCTTGAAGTGGAATTTTGACATTTCAGGGATCAGGGTTTCGACATTCCCGTTGACAAAGATTCGGGACACTTCACATCAGAACCCCTGAAGTTGCGAAACGTGAAATATCTGTGAAATTGTGTTTTGGTAGTTTGGTGTTTCAGGGTTCGGGAATTCAGGAATTTGGGGATTGTGGTGATATGTGTTTTGGGATCAAAAGCCTTGAACTCCCAGTACCCAGAGGCCCGAAATAACGTGGGCTGTCGAAGGTTTGTTCAAGTCCCGAAAGTTGGGAAAGGTGACAGGTGGCAAGATTCCACATTGGAGATAGAAGATAGTGGAGTGGACAGGTGGCGTGTCTTCGTCAATAGGTGGAGTCAAACCTGGGTGACTGTTTTGGGGTTTTGGAGGTCGAAGAGCCAAAAGTCTTGCATCCAAATTCGTGAAATCACAAAGTCTGAAACACCGAAATCGTGAAAAGTCTCATTGGGGAGTCATCGGGGTTCGACATTTTAGAAGTTGCGAGGACAAGAGGTCGAGGTTCTTTGTACTGGAACTTTTGAAGTCACAAAATGCGATACAGTTGTGAAGGAGGACTGGGTCAAAGATTTCGACATTTCGATATTTCGGGTTTCGGAGGTTGAAGAGGCAAGAAACTCAACAATAGGATTCGCGAAATCGCGAAACCCAAAATCTCAAAAAGAAAAGAAAAGTCCCAATTTGTAAAAGGGTGTGACCATACTATTAGGGTCAAGAGATTTGAGTGATTCTTTGTGGTTTGATCACATGTACATACTCATAAAGACCTGTGGATACACTGTTGTTGTGTGTGTGTGTGGGATTCCCTGTAGAGGAACCGAAGAGTTAATCAGACTCAAAGGGTAGATTTAGAATGATCCTGAGCGGATATTGGTCCTAGGGTCAGGGTCTGTGTTAAAGTGGTATCAGAGCTTGACTCTGTTTGTATATTGCAAACAGAGGAAGCAAGAGGAGAAAAGAGGAACATTTTCAGCCATGCCTCCGAGAAGAAGAGATAGACCAATGCCTGATCCAACAGTGGAGAGGGAAATGCGTGAATTACATGCCATGCTTGATGCCATGGAGATATCAACGAGGTCGAAAGTGAGAATAAAGATGGCCATGAAGGAGAAGAAGTCGCAGTCGAAGATGCTACAGACGAACGCCTATTTAGGGTTGTTGCAAGGATAGGTGCTAGACCAAAAATGGACATTCCAGTGTATGAAGGAAACCTGGATGTTGAAGAGCTTCTAGACTGGATTAGAGCTCTAGATAAATATTTTGACTACAAGGATGTCGAGGAAAACAAGAAGGTAAAACATGTTGTCACAAGACTTAAAGGGAATGCAACACTATGGTGGGATGAACTGCAGGCTGACAAACGTTGTAAAGGCAAGTAGAAGATCAAAAGTTGGGACATAATGGTTGCGAAGATGAAAGACAAATTCATACCCAAGGATTATCAAATCACTATGTTTCGAAGGATGCAGAACTTGAGATAGAAGATGATGACAGTGAAAGAGTACACTGAAGAATTATACAAGATCAACATCAGGGTAGGTCATCGGGAGATAAATGATGAAAAGGTTTCCAGGTACATGAATGGTCTATGATATGACATTCAAGACGAGATGAGCATGATGGTAATTAGGAATGTGGAGGATGCTTATCAGATGGCTCTGAAACCTGAAGAGAATCTGAGTCGAAAGCAAGGTCAAAGAGGCCGAGGCAGAAGTCAAGCCACAGGAAAAACAATTGCCCAAGACAAAACTCAGAAATCTAAAGAAGAGGGGAAGAAACCTCAAACTCAAACTGAGAGAGGAGGAATCTCATAGAGAGGATAGTATGCTGATAGAAATAATTTTCCTCGAGCTAGGGGAAGAGGAAGAGGTTGAGGAGGTGAAGTGAAATGTTTTACCCGTGGGAAAATCATACATAAATATTATGAGTTTCCAGATAAGAAGAACGAAGATGGTGAAACTCACATTGCTGAAGCACAAGGATGGAATGTTGAGGCAGAAGATGATGAGGGTGGAAGATCCTTAATGATGAGGAAAGTTCTCTTGATGCCAGAGAAGGAGACAGAGAACCCAGCCCAAAGAAACAGTGTGTTTCAGATTGCTTGCAAGACCAAAGATAGAGTATGCAAAGTCACAATGGACAGTGCTAGCACAAACAATATTGTTTCTACAGAGATGGTAGGAAAACTGGAGCTAGATACTATTGTACATCCAAGCCCACACAGAGTTTCGTGGCTACAAAAAGGACATCACATAAATGTCACTAAATAATGTTTAGTTGAATTTAAAATAGGAGGATATAAGGATGAAATATTATGTGATGTCATTCCCATGGATGTTTGTCATCTATTGCTGGGTAGACCGTGGCAATATGACAAGAATGTGATTCATGATGGGAGAAATAACACATACACCCTGGAGAAAAATGGGAGAACTCACATGTTGTTGCCGATTAGGGATAAAGAAGTGAAACCATATGTAAGCAACACTGTAATTCTCATGAGTGGGAAGGAACTTCTTAATGAGGTTAAGAAGAAGGAAGACACACAATTTGTTGTGGTCAAGAAGCCTAGAATTGTTTTAACCAATACAAGAGTGGATGATTTACCAGAGGAAATCCATAAGTTGTTGGAATATTTTTCTGATATAGTATAGGACGAACTACCTTGTTCGTTGCCACCGATCAGGAGTATAAGTCATCACATTGATATTATACCTGGATCTAGTTTACCAAACAAAGTAGCGTACAGGTTAACGCCGTAGGAGAATGAAGAAGTCAAGAGACAAGTCTAGGATTTAATGGACAAAGGATTGATTAGATAAAGCTTGAGTCCATGCGCTGTTCCAACAGTGCTCAGCTCAAAGAAAGATGGAGGCTGGAGAATGCGTATAGACTCAAGGGAAATCAAAAAGATTACCATTAGATACAGATTTCCATTGCCAAGGATGGATGATTTGATGGATTTCTTGAGTGGAGCAAATTTTTTTTCAAAGATTGATTTGAAAAGCGGATATCATCAAATTCGCATGAGAGAAGGTGATGAATGGAAGACAACATTCAAGACGAATGAGGGGCTATATGAATGGATTGTTATGCCATTTGGCTTAACCAATGCACCCAGTACTTTCATGAGATTGATGAATGAAGTCCTGAAGGATTTCATAGGAAAATTTGTCATTGTATATCTTGATGATATATTGATTTTCAACAAGAGAGAAGCAAAACACTTACAACATTTAGCTACAGTGAATTGGAGATTGCAACAAGAGAAATTGTTGATAAATATGAAGAAATCAACATTTATGAGGACATAACTCATTTATTTGGGTTTTGTTATCTCTGCAAATGAGTTGAAGATGGACCCGAAAAAGGTGAATGCAATTAAGAATTGGCCATCGCCAAAAAGTGTGTTTGAAGTTCGAAGCTTCCATGGTTTAGCTAGTTTCTACAGGAAATTCATTCAAAATTTTAGTGGGATTAATGCAGTTGTGATGGACACGGTGAAGAAAAGACACAGATATTTTCATTGGACAGAGGAAGCAGAGAAGAGTTTCAACTTGCTGAAGAAAAAGATCACTGAGCAACCAATTCTGGTTCTGCCCGATTTCAACAAGACATTCCAGGTCAAGTGTGATGCGAGTGGGTTTGCAATAGGAGCGGTCTTGAGCCAAGATGATAGGCTGATCACATACTTCAGTGAGAAATTGAATGAAGCGAAGATTAAATAATCGACATATGGAAAATAATTCTATGCTGTCATACAATCACTGAAGAAATAGAGATATTATTTGGCTCCTAAAGAGTTTGTTTTGTACAATGATAATCATTCTTTATGATTCATGACTCAACAGGACAAGTTGAACCAAAAACATGCTAAATGGATTGAATACATGCATAATTTTACTTTTGTAACCAAGCATATTTTTGGAACTGCCAACAAAGTTGTTGATTCTTTGAGTGGGAAATGTTTGCTTATGTAGTAATTCAGAGTCAAAACTTTGGGTTTTGATAACCTCAAAGAAATGTACAGGGATGACCTAGATTTTAAAGAGGTGTATGAGGCATATGAGATTCCAATTCTTAGGGATAGAAGCCAGTGGACTGAATATATGATCCAAGATGGATTGTTATTCAAGGACAATCAACTATGTATTCCAAAATGCTCCATGAGGGAGAATCTGTTGAAATAAAAACATAGTGAAGGATTGGTCGGACATTTTGGTCATGAAAAAACATTCTCAAAGTTGAATGGAGCATATTTTTGGCCAGGGATGAGAACAAATGTTAAGATATTTGTGGACAGATGTAGGATTTGTTAGCACACAAAAGGAAAAAGGAAAAACATAGGGTTATACCAGCCATTACCCATACCAGAGAGGCCATGGGATGCAGTAAGCATGGATTTTATATTGGGACTGCCAAGGACACAAAGAGGATGTGATTCAACCTTTGTGGTGGTATAAATATTTTCAAATATGGTACACTTTATACCATGCCAGAAAACCAGTGACGCAACTCATATTGCGAACCTGTTTTTCAAGGAAGTCGTCAGACTTCATGGTTTACCAAGAAGTATAGTGTCAGATCAGGATACCAAGTTTGTGGGACATTTCTGGAGGACTTTATGGAAGAAGTTGGGGACAAGTATGTCTTTTAGCTCAGCGCATCATCCTCAGATGGATGGGCAGACATAAGTTGTGAACCGAAGCTTGGGAGATTTTCTGAGGAGCCAGTGATTGAACACCACAGTTAGTGGGATCACATTCTGCCACAGGCGGAATTTGCTTACAATGACTCATTCAACAGAAGCACAGGGCAGAGTCCATTTCAAATTGTACATGGAATGCAACCAAGGGGATTTTTTGAATTGAAAGATTCAGAACAAGCTAAATTCAGAAGTGCTAGTGCAGAGGATTTTGCAGAAGCAATGAAGGAGCTTCACAACCGAATTAAGGAACGATTGCAGAGTTTGAGTCAAGAATACAAGTGCAGAGAAGATCAACACAGATGAGAAATTCAATTTGAAGTTGGTGATCTAATTCTTTTACATTTGAGGAAGGAAAGGTTCCCAAGAGGAACATATAACAAATTGAAAATGAAAAAGATTGGACCATGCAAGGTCTTGAAGAAATTTGGGGCAAATGCATATGAGATTGAATTACCCGATGGGGTCGAAATTTCACCGATATTCAATGTTGTGGATTTGTAACCTTATAGAGATGGAGAAGCAGGAGCAGAGGATGAACAAACAGAGGTTCAATGGACAAAACAGATGCTTGTAGCTGAAAATCCACAGATGGAAAGAATAATTGACAAGAGAGTCAACAAAAAGACCAGCAGGAAGGAGTATTTTGAATACTTGGTCAAGTGGAAGGGACATCCAGTTGAAGATGCCAGTTGGGAAGATGAAGAAAAAATTCAGAAGCATGGATAGACTGTGCAAGAGCTCATGAACAAGAGTTCATGAAAATTTTCAAGTGAGGGAGTAAGATGCGGGAGAATCATAAGAAGTCAAGTGAGCATGGAGGCAAAAGACAGCTGGAAAGCGCAACACACATTTTTACATTTTGGAATGTTTTGAAAAGTTTAAAGGAGAGGATATTAATGTAATAGATAGAAGGCGTACCTTGCATTTATATCTTGGAGATTGTAAAACAGATCATGAGTAATTTTCTCTCATCTGTTAATGTAAAAGGCATTTAAGCCCAGTTAATGAAAGTAGGTAGATTTAAATTAATAGATTAGACCGTTTAGAGAGCAGAAGGGAAAATGGGTATAGACACCCTCACCATTGTATCATTGTAGTTAGTTGTATCATTAGCATACACTGAAGAAGAGAGAGTTGTAGAAGAGAATTCCATGTATAGGAGCTTTGAATTAACATATGAAGCTTTGAATCAGATTTCATAGTGTTATGATGTTTTCTGTCTATACATGGTGAATGGTATACTTACAATGGTTTTAATCTCTCTGTTATGCATTTTCTTTAATACTGTGTGTATTTATGATTTCATGCTGAATGTTTGAAGTCTGAAAGAGAGAGAGAATGATTTTCAATTGTTTCTCTTCCTGAGTGAGAGAAGTTCCTGCAAGGAGTGTAGTGACACGTCCGTAAGGAGTGCCTTGAAAAAGGTTCAGAGTTTATCTCTGAAAAATTAGGAGGGATACCATTGTTCTCATTCCAACAGAAGTGCAGGTGAAGCATAGAAGCCATGCTAAGTGTGCGCAGGCTGGTTGAAACCTTAGAACTTATCAACTAAGGAGAGAGTTGAAGGACTGTTGTTGCAGAAAGTGCATAGAATCAAGAAATCAAATATGCATAAGTATTTGAAGGATTGCCACAAGGAGTGTGAGTAGAGGCCTTTTATCATAAGGATTGAATTCACAAGTGAAAGTTTAGGAGGGTTAGCACCTTTGAAAGTACTCAAAGGAAGATGAGGATTGAAGACGTCGGGCATAAGCTAAGTTCCAGTGGGAGAACACTGGTTCATTTCGTAGAAGTTATCAAGGAGGAAATGAGTGGTTAGAATTCTCTGAGGAGAACTCTCGAAGTCACAGGGACCGTAGGATCTCGAATAGTTGCAGAGTGGATAAGGGTTGGATGAACCTATCACTTTGGTATCAAGAATTAACATGGACTGTTGATCGTGACCTGTTGTGATCCATCCAATCATTTTGGGGATTTAGAGTATGTAAGTCCGAAGTGCGAGCCAAAATCCTTGGTCACTCTGACTCCCGAATCGCAAAAAGGATTTTAAGTGTGGAATTTCGGGATTTCGGTAATTCAGTATTCGGAATACCAGAAATTTTGGTGACAAGGAGCCAGGGGCCTTTGTATTGAAAATCACAGAGTTGAGAAACCCAGAATATCCTTGAAGTGGCATTTTGGCATTTCAAGGATCGGGGGTTCGACATTCCCATTGACAAATATTCGGGACACTTCATATCAGAACCCCTGAAGTTTCAAAACGTGAAATATCTGTGAAAGTGCATTTTGGTAGTACAGTGTTTCGGGGTTTGGGAATTTGGGAACTCGAGGATTATGGTGATATGTGTTTTGGGATCGAGAGTTTTGAACTCCCGGTACCCGGAGGCCCGAAATAACGTGGGATGTCAAAGGGTTGTTCAAGTCCCGAAAGTTGGGAAAGGTGACAGGTGGAAAGAGTCCACATTGAAGATAGAATATAGTGGAGTGGACAGGTGGCGTGTCTTCGTCAATAGGTGGAGTCAAACCTGGGTGTCTATTTCAGGATTTCAGAGGTCGAAGATATGGAAGTCTTGCATCCGAATTCACGAAATCGTAAAGTTCGAAACACCGAAATCGCGAAAAGTCTCACTGGGGATTCAACCTTTATTGAATGCATCGGGGTTCAACATTTCGAAAGTTGCAAGGACGAGGTCAGGGTTCTTTGTACTGGAACTTACGAAGTCACGAAATGTGATACAATTGTGAAGGAGGATGGGGTCAAAGATTTCGAAATTTCTATATTTCGGGTTTCAAAGGTTGAAGAGACAAAAAACTCGACAATTGGATTCATGAAATTGCAAAACCTGAAATCCCAAAAAGAAAAGAAAAGTCCCAATTTGTAAAAGGACGTGACCATAATATTAGGGTCAAGAGATTTGAGTGATTATTTTTGGTTTAATCACATGGACATACTCATAAGGACCTGTGGACACACTGTTTTTGTGTGTGTGTGTGTGTGTGGGATTCCCTGTAGAGGAACTGAAGAGTCAATCAGACTCAAGTGGAAGATTTAGAACGATCCTGAGCAGATCTTGGCCCTAGGGTTGGGGTCTACATTAAGATCATGGGGAGATAAGCTGAAAGGAACCCTGCAACTAGATATGTCCTATGCCACCATCCCGATATTGGAACAAAAAAGGAGACTGTACAGAGAAACCCTGATGAAGTATATGGTCAATAGTTAGGAAAAGCCGCACAACTACCCACTATACTCCACACACTCAACTACCCACTATACTCCACACACTCTGATCTGGATTCTTTCATTCTTTACCATGATGGTGATTTGGAAGAATAAATTGCTCAGCTGGAAGACGATACACATGATTCGAAAGAAGATAAAGCAATCATTGCGGCAAGAAATGCTAAAACTGTGGAAAGTGAGGAACTGCCAACAAATTTTTGGAGCACGGACTTCGATGGTGCAGTGAGAAAAGAGGGAGCCAAAGCTAGAGTTTGGTTACATAATCACAGATAAATGTATTTAGAGAGCCATTCCTACAAACTGAATTTCCAATGCACTAACAACATAGCTGAGTACGAAGCTTTGATGCTCGGCCATAAACTACTGAAGAAAGTTGGTGCCAAACAGACAATGGTAAGGGGTGATTCTGAATTGATTATCAAGCAAATAAAAGGTGAGTATGCAGCTAAACATCCTAGAATTAGAGCCTATAGGAATGTTGTTTTGGATTCCCTTCAATGCTTTACTAAAATTGACTTGCAGGTAATGCCTAGAGGACAAAACATACATGCAGATGGGCTAGCTACATTAGCAGGTACCTGTAAAATTCCTTTCCATCCCACTTGCAAGTACACAGTGGAGGTGAAGTGCAGACCAACCGTTCTTGAAAACATCAAATACTGGCAGGTATTTGGAAATGATGATGAAATTGAATACTTCCTACAATGTAAGAATGATTTCGAATGTACAAACATAGATTTAGAAAATGATGATGAGATTGTAAATAAATCTGTTTTTGAAAATGGTAGTGTAAATACCATAGATTCTGAAGGTTTGAATGAAAATAAAGTAGATTCAAATGAATTTAATGAAAATTAGATAGATTCTGATATTCTACAATTGAAAAATAATGTGTTACCTAGAGTTTTAGTTTCGCTGGAAGACTTGTTCATTTTTAACGATGTAGCTAAAAAACCGAAAATTGAAGCTAGTGGTAAAGATGTTGAAGAGTGTAACATAGGAACAAAAGAAAAAACCAAGATGATAAAACTTTCTAAATCTTTGCCCCCTGATAAAAAACACAAATACATTGAACTTTTTAAGGAATATGTGGATGTTTTTGCTTGGGGTTATGAGGACTTAAAATCCTACGACATAAGTATCATACAACATCAGATTCCCATAAAAGAAGAACACAAACCTTTCAGGTAGAAACTTAGGATAATCAATCGCAATTTGCTTCCCCTTATAGAGAAAGAAATCCAAAAGATGTATGATGCAAAAATTATAGTCCCCTTGAGATTTTCCAAATGGGTTTCTAACCTAGTTCCCACTAGGAAGAAAACTGGCGAAATCAGACTTTGCATAGATTTCAGAAATCTAAACAAAGCCTCCCTCAAAGACAATTACCCTTTGCCCAAAATGGACCACATTTTACAAAAGGTAGTTGGGGCCAGTAGGATCTCTTTACTAGATGGTTTCTTGGGCTGCAACCAAATTCTTTTCCACCCAAAAGATCAAGAGAAGACAACATTTACCACACCTTGGGGAACCTTCATGTATGTGAAGATGCCCTTTGGCTTGATGAACGCTGGTGCCACTTTTCAAAGGGAAATGTATATTTATTTTGTGGACAAACATGGAATATTTATAGTTATATATCTGGATGATGTGACTGTATACTCCCAATCTAACGAAGAACACTTGCATCATATCAGATGTGTGTTTGAGAAGTGCAAAAAATTTGGGATTTCATTAAACCCAAATAAGTCTCTTTTCGGTCTAGAGGAAGGAAAGCTGTTGGGACACATAATATCTAAAGATGGAATTAAAATAGATCCCAATATGATAGAATCCATCCAGAAGGTGGAACACCCTAGGAACATCAAAGAGCTACAATCATTCATTGGAAAAATAAATTTCCTTAGAAGGTTCATACCCAAGTTGGATGAACTTCTTAGGAACATCACTAATATGTTGAAAAAAGACACAAACATCAGATGGAACACTGAATCCAAACAGTCATTTGAGTAGGTGAAACATGCACTCACCCAAGCCCCAGTTCCGATCAACCCAGATTGCACCAAAGATTTTTATCTTTTCTCTTTTGCATCTGAACACACCATAGTAGCAGTGTTGTTGCCAAAAAACAATGAAGGGTATGAACAACCCATAGCATTTTTCAGCAAATCTTTAAGAGACACTACATTGAACTACAACATAATGGAGAAACAAGATTTTTCCCTGGTAAAGGCCATAAAGGATTTCAGAGTCCATATTCTTCATTCTCACACAATTGTATATGTTCCAAAGACAGTAGTAAAGGATATTCTCACACAGGATAATCCAAATGGTAGGAGGGGAAAATGGATTGCGGTTATTCTGGAGTATGACATCGAAATAAAACCTACTAAACTGATCAAAGGACATGGTCTAGCAAAACTAATGGCTGAAACAAATTTCCATGCATTGGACATTAATTTTTTGGCTATAGGTGACGAACAAGATGGGAAGGCGACTCCAAATATAAAAGAGGTATTCTTAAATTCCCCTTGGTACTCAGACCTTATTTTTGTACTTCATAACTTACAAGCTCCTCCTGGTTTGACCAAGACCAAAGCCAGATTTATCAAACTGAAAGCATTGAAATTTTGTATTCTAGAAGGTAATATTTATCGGAAAGATCCTGGTGGTATTTTTCTTAATTACCTGTTGAAAGATGAAGCTGACAAAGTTCTGTAGGATTTCCATGCAGGAGACTGTGGAGGACATTTGAGTTGGAAGACCATAGCTAACAATATTTTAAGAGCTGGTTTCTATTGGTCTATATTATTTGCTAATGTTTATCAAAAAGTTACTTCTTGTCATAAATGCCAGGTTTTTGAAGGTAAACGAAAGTTGTTGCCTCTCCCCATGAAACCCATCTCAGTTGAATCCCCTTCCAACAATGGGGTTTGGACTTTATTGGAGAAATACATCCATCCTCCTCAGGCCAACGCAAGTGGATCCTCACATCCACAGACTAGTTCACCAAGTGGATCGAGGCTATTCCATGCAGGCAAGATACCGACTCTGTTATCATTAAATTTTTAGAAACTAATATCTTGTCTAGTTTTGGATGCCCCCAAAAAATTATAGTTGACAATGAAACGACCTTTATATCCAAAAGACTCATAGATTTTTGCAACAAATACCACATTACATTGGGACACTCAAAAAATTATCATCCTCAAGGAAATGGGCTGGCTGAGTCTTCAAACAAAATTATGGTGAACATTCTCAGGAAAACACTACAAGAGAATAAGAAATCATGGCATAATAAGTTGTTTTTTGCACTCTAGGCTAACAGAATAAGCACTGAAAGATCAATTGGCATGTCACCATGTTAAGAACCAAACATCAATATAGCATAGAAAAACCTCAGGAAAAGTAATCAACGCCTTGAAAAAGAGATAATTTCAGATAATAAGCCTCTTCGAGGGGGCAACCTCCTTTTACCCCACTTAAATGTTCAAGTACAAG
>SNQJ01S0096940.1:7192-38435 GCA_010110895.2 Picea sitchensis
GAGGTGATGATGGAGATGAAGGAGGAATCTGAGGATGATCCTCTTCCTCTTCACTTTTTCCCTTTGAAGATTCACCCAAAACTGGTCTCTTTCGTTCCAAGTAATCCTTGTACAAAACTTTCACCATCTCCGACATAGCAAGGGAAGTTTTCCGGAACTCTTTCTCATCCTGAGAAAGACCTTCTTCCGATGTCATCTTCTCATTGTGAGAAGATCTCTTTATAAATCCAATTAATGGATTCTATGCAACAAGCTCACCTTCACCACACTGTATCTTTTCCCTGGTTAACATGCAAAACTCAAATCCAAACGTCAACTAGCTGTGATACCACTTGATCCAGAAAGATCTTTTAATGACTGTGGATGAGTTTTTAAATTGCATGCGTTAATTAACCATTTAAGAAGCTCAATGAAAGAGGATGAATTTAATGAAGGAACATAGCAGCCATAAAACAGTATACAGATTTGAACTGAAGCAATAAAAACAACAAACCATAACTAGAGAAGTGATAATGGAGTTCGACACAAAATTGCCTACGTCTCTAGGCCTTTGTCTCAGTGGGGGAGGCTCCTTTATTTATGTTCAAAGCTCAAAATTACATATAAGTAGTGTCATTACGATACAAGACTGATCTGGTCATGTTTGTCCAGATCTATAGAACCCAATAGAAGAAATGTCACGCAAAACGGATGACCAGAGATCCCAGAAACAGCCCGCAAGCGTCTGCTCCTCAATAACTTCCATGCATAAAAATGGTTTTGGCTTGGCTTCCCTTCAGAATAACTCTTCTCTGACTGTCTTTCATGGCCTCAAATAGGCCTGGTTTATATAGATCTGAAGTTGGTTATCCATCCCCAACTTCCTCCCAAAATCTAGCCTCAAAAAGAGCCCAATATCTCCCCAAAATGGGCCAAAATCCCCCAAAAATCCATTTTTTGGGCATAATATTAGTGAAAATCCCACTCTATAGTGTTAAAAAACCAAAATTTTCCCAAATTATAGAGTAGTCCCCTCTAACAGGGCGCACGCCCCATTTTCCAGGTCGTATGGGGCCACATGGCCAAGTGCTGGCGCGCCCAATGCTTAAGTGCCAGCCCCCTTAACTGCAACTCCTGGTTTTGGGGCGCCTTTCATGTGTTCTGGGCTAAACTGCCCCTTGGGTGCGCCCAACACTAGCTCTTGGGCATGCACCTACCATGAAACCTTTTGTTGGGGCTTAGCCCTAGCCCCCTTGTGCCCTCCTTTGGACATTTTAACCCAAAACTATATAAAAGTGGGTTTTTTTCATCAATTTAGCTTTGGTAGGTTGGTAATAGGGCTTTACCAAAGACTTGGAGTTAGCCATGGGTCAGAGGTTCGAATCCCATTGACACCTACATACTTTTTACATGCCAAACAGTAGTGAAGTGCCATGTGGCTTCCCATGCCTGGGCCATGTGGCACTTATTCATTTGCCAGTTGACCATTGACTTTTGCCATAGAAGAATCTAATTGTCATGCAATATTTTTCACATCCGGAGTCTTTTTTGAGAAAGTAAATATATGGCCAGAATCGGGAGAACGAGATGGACGCAATGGTATTGGTTTCGTCGAATTTTGAGCACTTTCATTTTTGATCCTTTTTTAGCCCTGTCAGGTTCCTGGATCCGATTCTGGATCACCATGCTAGGTTGGAATGGGAATAAATGCGATCGAGTATAGACATGTGGGTAGAAAGTTTAAGTACATGTGGTATCCATGCATAATTTAGTTTTCCCAAATTAGTTTAATTTGAAATTTATCAAAAAATATTAATGTCTGGTACATCAACAAAGGTTCCTAGTATCTAAGCTTGATAGTACAAGAAAGATTTAATAGGATCCTAGACAAAAAAAAAGTAGTGTACAATAATAATAAGGTTCCTAGTAAGAACGTCCGTTACAAGAACATTTAAAAGGTTCCTAATAAAAAAAATGTAGCATACAATATAATAGTAATAACGTCTATTACATAGGTTCGTGGACAAAACACAAAAAAATTAGCATTTCCAAATTAGTTTTCTTTAAAACAATATAATAGTAACAACGTCGTGCAACAAGGGCATTACTGAATTAGTTTTCTTTGAAAGTAGTAACATCTGTTATATCAACAAAGGTTCCCGGAAAAAAAAAATTTAGCATACAATAGGACACAATAAATGTAGCATTCCCGAATTAGTTTTCTTTGGAACAAACAACAAAGGTTCCTGGAAACCCAAAATTTAGCATACAATAAAGGCATTCCGAATCAGTTTTCTTTTAAATTTATCAAAAATTAATAATTCCTATTACATATTTATGGAAATTTAAATGCGTTTGTCATATAGACTGGGATTGGGTCTCCCGCGGACCATAAAAATAAATAAGTACAAGAATTAGGAATGCCAAAAGAAGAAGTGCGTGAAGGTAGAGAGGAAGACCTGAAAAGAAGAAATTGGAAGTTATGAGTCTTTGGTTACAATTTTCTATTTAAAGGGTTAATAACTGGATTGATAAAGAAAAGAAGATGGCAGTATAGACTTAAACTAGATTGATAAAGAAAACAAGATTCCAATATAGACTTACTATGAAGCCGATGCATTTTTGTTGCTGTCGTCGATGGTCAGTGGAGTCATGTCAACTGGTTATTTCCCTTCTTGCACGAGGTTGTACATTCTCTGTTGGAACCATTCTTCGATGTAGCTTCTCATGGGGGGCATGTTGATTTCATCCTGGATTTCTATGTCCTAAAGGTCATTTTCTAATTTCCTTATATCAATTGAAATACTATGCAGACTCTGTTCAATTTCTTCATTGTGTGCCGCATAGTCTAGTACCCAGTGCTCGAGCTCATCTACACGATGTTCAACTATGTCATAAAACTTTTTGAAATACAACCCCTTTAAAATATCAAGTTGTTCATGGAAGGATTCTTTGGTGATTGACAAGGATTTGAGAATTAAGTTTGGGTCTTCAACCTTGTTGGTACTTCTAGCTAAGTCTATTTGGATCAGGCTTGTGAATAAATCTTCCTTTTATGATATGGCTTGTTTACATGATTCGACAATGAGCTCTGGGTTCTTAACCTTCTTTTCCCAGCATGCTTTTACTTTTTTGGTCCTCTTTGGGGAGGGTAGTTTCTCTTGTCTTCATTTCAGTTCTGATGTGTTTACGACATGGTTGGAAACATGTGTCAACACCTCTTCATAGAAACGCTGATCATTTTTTAAATTCGCCTCCAAATGTTCGAGCAAATCATTTTCCTTCTTTCTGAAGGAAACTAAATTTTGCGATGTTTCCCAGGATTTAGAAACTAGATGCATTCTTTTGTTGATGTTATTATCTACAAGGGCTCTAGGACATGCAAGGAGGGTAGAGGATACTTTCATCTTGGTTGCAATGGTAGAAAGCATGTTTTTTGCTAAAGGACTGGCAAATTCAGGGGTTGTAATGAAAGCCTGCTAAAATTCGTTGAGGCATTATTTCACTCTGGCATTTTCCATTTCAATTCCTTCAATGGAATCATGAAGATCATCACCAATTACTTGGTGAAATAGGGAGATTTGGGACGACCACATTTTCATAAAGTTAATCTCTGTGCGAGATTTGCCTTTTCTCTTTGTTACATCTCTCTTTTCAATGACCATACTTTTAGATTGGCTGTCAAAAACAACGCTCTAGAATATGAAGGATTCATCTTCGTAAAAAAAATCGGTCTCAACTATTTCCACTGCGGATGACCCAATTTTGTGCATGTGCTTAGTTTCAATTTCAATTTGCACTTGTTGACTTTCAATTTCGAGTTCATCTGCCTGCTTTGCATTCTTTTTTCTCTTCTTCGACAGTGGAATTTTTTGAGAACTATAAATTTTTATGCGTGGAGGGTTCTTATCTCCTCCTCTGTTCGAACATTTGTGGGTTTCTTTCTTAATGGGGTGGGGCCGTTGAAGTGATGTTATGTGATGTCGTTCTCTTGGGAGTGTTGGCAGGGGACTGTGCACTCTTCTCACTGGATACTTTTCCCTATTGTCTATACAATTCAGTCGCGCTTTGCAATGTCTCTGCATCGCAATTTCGAGAAGAAGCATTGTTGTCATCACTGTCCCTGTCTTTGGTCAGGTGTCTATGGATAAAAGAGTTGTTAAATCCAACTACCAGTAAATGTTCTCGAAAAATCCCATTAGGGTCGAATTCTTTTAGCCTTTCAACATACGTTAGGTTCAATTTCTTGAAATGGCTAGCAAATTCATCAATCTTGTTGACGTTTCTGCACACGAAGTCTCCGAATTTCCAGGGCAGAGGAATGATTTTTTTTTTCTTGTCATGGAAAAAATGCAACCAATGGTTGTATTGCCTTGCTATTTCTACAACAAACATCTTGTCTGTGATGTGGAATGGAAGGAAAGAAATATTTTCCTTAGAGCCAAAGACCATGAGTACACTATGATTTTCCTTTTGTTCAAGTGTTCCCTTCCTGTTCAAAAATTGGGTTTCCTGGCCAGACATTTAGGGAGCATCCTTCCCTAACAAAAAATCTTTGAAAACTGAGACAAAGCCATTAAAACTTCATAAAAACAATGGGAGGCCTTGTGCCTCCATAGGGCCTGGTACCAGAATGTTATTGGGTTGAATCCACAATTTATTTTATTGGAAGGAGAAAGTTTTGGAAACAGACAACAATGCACTATTGCGAAAATGAAGTAGGATGGCATATGAAATTTATTTGAGTCTTTGAATCGTGACAACTGGAAACAAAACACAATGGAAATTATCTTCCCCCAATCGAAAATGAATTGTTCCTTGACTATGAAGTACAAAATAAAAATAATTATATGGGAAATGTTTGTCATGGATGCATGTCCCATTATTCTTGTAAACAACCAAGAAATTTACTGGAATGGATTTCTAAAGGAACTTACCTGCAACTTTGTGATATATTGCGGAACTCTTATCAGGTCTTCGAGGAACTCGGCCAAGATTTCCAACCCGTTATCATATTTTTCTAGGAATTGCTTTCAATCTTTTCCTCTAAACGTTAATGTTGGCTGAGGCAATTTTAACATCTTTCGGAAGACCTGAGGTGACAAACAAACAAGAGCATGGTCGTGCAGCAGAATAATTCTTTGGCTTGGAATATATTTTTCGGTGCACTAAGAGACCACCTCCTTACAGTTAAAAACCTCCAGCACACAACCTACACGAGCGATTACAGAGGTCCAAATCACTTCGTTCAGGGAAGAATGGGATGAATAGTAAAATTATGCCTTGGACCACTGGAAGTCCTGGTCCTGATGTCGGAAGATATTTACTGTCTCTCCACAAAACTGTTGTCGACCTGCTGCCATAAGTCTATAAGAACGTTTGTTTTCTCCAGATGATGAATGAAATGAAAAGTTGGAAGGGATAATATAACCCTGCGCAAATCTTGGTCCAATGCGTGTGAATGCGATATATCCTCGAGACTTTCATTCATTAATGACAATTTGGATGGTTGTTGCATGATGCGTTGTTATCATTAAACACTAGTAATTGCATACATAGAAATGTGAACATGGAAGATATAGAAATGAGTGATTAAGCATTGTATATTTCTTGAGAGGACCAAAACGACTACGTGTGTTAGAGATGAACAATCGTAAGGGACAAAATAACTCTCCGTAGATCTTGGTTTAATGCGTAATAATGGGAGATCTCCTCAATCATTTCGGTCATTAATGACAATGTTGATGGTTCCTGCATGGTCAACTGTTACCATGAAAGGTTTCTAATTGCATACTAATAAAGTACGGAGGTTGTGGGTATGGGAAAAATCAGCTTCAAAATAGGGTTACAAGGTACAACCATTGGAGGTGAGGGCATGAGGGTCAAATTGTATGTATCAGATGTTTTTGAGTGCAATACACATAACACTGAAGAGGGTATGGTAGGACAGTCCAGAGGGAAATTTGTATATCACTAGTAAGAGCATAACTAATGTATATCAGGAAGGATAGGAAGTTAGTGGGGATGGAAGGTAGAGACATATACTTTGAAACATTTGTGAGTCGTGGTGGAGTGAAGCTTGCGAGTTTGAGGAGTCCACGGTGGAATTGTAGATGATGAAAGTTTTGAGTGCATGATGTATAGCATAGAAGAAGAAGCAACAGAGTTGGAAAGCATCAATGCGGCAACCACGGCCATAAAATTGGCTAAGTATGGAAAGGAACAACAATTGGTCCGATTTGTCATGTGAGGATATAAATGGAGATAAGATATGTCAACCCGCCAATGCTAGAACCCGCAATCATAGAAAAGAGACTAAGTATATAACCACAAAGAGATAATACATGGGAGGAAGAAAAGGGAAAAAGGAATAAGGAGTCCATGGTGGAATTGTAAATCAAAGAAATTTTGAGTGCAATATGTATATCATGGAACAAGAAGCAGTAGAGTTCAAAAGCGCCAACCCGGCAAGCACAGCCATAAAATTGGCTAAGTATGGAAAGGAACAGTGGTCGGTCAGATTCATCATGTGAGGATATATATGGAGATGAAGATATTTCAACCTGCCAATGCTGGAACCCGCCATCATAGAAAAGCGACTAAGTATATAACCACAAAGTGATAATACATGGGAAGAAGAAAAGGGAAAAAAGACTTAAGGAGTCCACGGTGGAATTGTAAATCACGGGAAATTTTGAGTGAAATATGTATATCACAGAACAAGAAGCAACAGAGTTCAAATGCACCAACCCAAGAAAGTGACTAAGAATTGGAGATTTCGTGAACCCGTCAACACGAGGATCCAAAATAGGCTGACAAGGTCTCCCCAGAAGACGTGAGGTCCCGACGGTCAAACTGTATCGTTCGAAACATTTCAATGCATAATCTGTAACATGGAAGAGGGGACGATGTCAGAACCCGATAGTCAATTTGTATATTGCGGAGGGGCAGATGCAAACTTTTTTGTATCAGTGTGTGCAGTTGTCACTAGTAGAGTCACTAGTAAGAGCATAACCAATGTATATTAGGAAGGACAAGAAGTTAGTGGGGATGGAAGGAAGCGAGAAATACTTTGAAACATTTGTAAACTGTGGCAGTGTGAATCTTGTGAGTTTGAGCAATCATGATGTAATTGTAGATCACAAAAGTTTTGAGTGCAAGATGTACATCATAAAATAAGAAGAAGCAGAGTTCAAAACTGCCAACCTGATAACCGCGAGCATATAATTGGCTAAGTATGGAAAGCAACAACGGTCGGTCTGATTCGTCATGTGATTATATAAATGGAGATAAATATATGTCAGCCCACCAATGCTGGAGTACGCGATCATAGAAAGGAGACTAAGTATATAACCAGAAAGCCACAATACATGGGAATAAGAAAAAGGAAAAAGGACTAAGGAGTCTGTGGTGGAATTGTAGATCATGGAAATTTTGAGTACAAGATGTGAACCCGGTAGTCAATTTGTATATTACGGAGGGAAGGATGCCAACTATTTCATACCATTGTGTTCAATTATCACTAGTAAGAGCACAACCAATGTATATTAGGAATGACAAGAAGTTAGTGGGGATGGAAGGCAACGACAAATACTTTGAAACATTTCTGAACCGTGGTAGAATGAAGCTTGCGAGTTCGAGGAATCCATGGTGGAATTGTAGATGATGAAAGTTTTGATTTCAATATGTATATCATGGAACAAGAAGAAACAGAGTTCAAAAGCGCCAACCCAGCAAGAGCGACCATAAAATTGGCTAAGTATAAAAAGGAACAACGGTCGATTAGATTCGTCATGTGAGGATATGGATGGAAATGAAGATATGACAGCCCGACAACGATGGTACCAGTGATCATAGAAAGGTGACTAAGTATATAACCAGAAGGTGATAACACACGGGAAGAAGAAAAGGGAAAAAGGGTGGAGTGCTCGGTGGAATTGTAGATAACGGAAATTTCGAGTGCAAGATGTATATTATGGAAGAAGAACCAACAGAATTTGAAAGGGCCAACCCAAAAAAAATCCAAGAATTGGACATTTCGTGAACACGACAACAGGAGGATCCAAAACAGGCTAACAAGGTCTCTCCAGAAGATGCGAGGCCCCGATGTTCAAATTGTATCAATCAAAACATTTGAATTCATAATCTGTGACATGGCAGAGCGGACCATGTCAAAAGTCGGTAGTCAATTTCTATATTGTGGAGGGTGTGATGCCAACTGTTTCACACCAGTGTGTCCAATTCTCACTAGTAAGAGCTAATTTAGTATTGAAAATAAGTGCAATGTTGAGCTAGTTAGCCTGCAGGTCAACTTGTCAATTTGTATATCACATAATTATGGGTGCTATTTGTAGGGCACGGAACAATGGAGGGCCAATTTTGAGCCCACCTTCTCAAGAACCCGTGATCCAAAAAGTGGCTATGTATGGAATGCGAAGTCCGTACATGCTCTATAAAATATCATGTCCATACCCTATAGTCCCATAATACACAGGAAGAAAAAAAGGGGAAAAGGACGAAGGAGTTCATGGTGGAATTGTAGATCACAGAAATTTTGACTGGAAAATGTATATCACGAAACAAGAAGCAACAGAGTTCGAAAGTGCCAACCCAACAACTGTGGGAATAAAATTGACTAAGTATGAAAAGGAACAGTGGTCGGTCAGATTCTTATGGAATGCAGAATTCTGGGAATTCTGCATTCAATTTGTATATCACAGAATTCTGGGTGCTATTTGCAGGGCACAAAACAATGGAGGACCATTTTGAGCCTGCCCGCCTGAGAACCTGTGATCCAAAAGGTGGCTACATATGGAATGTAGACTCCGTACATGCTCTATAAAATCTCATGTCCATACTTTATAGTGCCATAATAGATGGTAAAAAAAAAAGGGAAAAAGGATGGAGTCTGCAATGACATTGTAGATCAAAATTTTTTTGAGTGGAAAATGTATATCACAGAACAAGAAACAACAGAGTTCGGAAGCACCAACTCGACAACCGTGGGCATAAAATTGAATAAGTATGAAAAGGAACAGTGGTCGGTTGAATTCCTCATGTGAGGATATAGATGGAGATGAAGATATCTCAACATGCCAACATTGGAACCCACAATCATAGAAAGGCGACTAAGTATATAACTAGAAAGCGATAATACATGGGAAGAAGACAACGGAAAAAGCATTAAGTATCTCAGAGAAGAACATCTATTGTTTTCTTATTAATGCAAATCCTTTCGAACCCCTGATGAGTTCTCACCAGTAAAGGCATAAATAGTAGATCATAGAAGTTCTTTGGGTGCAATATGTATATGAGAGAACATGGGACATAGGTGTTGGATATCACAAATCCAGGACCCAATGATTACATAATTGGCTAAGTATCGAAAGGGAATGCGGTCGGTCGGGCTCATGGTGTGAATATATAGATAAAGAGTTGTCAATTTGTGAATCCATGAGGCCGTGATCATATAGTTGCGACTAAATATAGAACCAGAAAGGGATAATAGAGGGGGGNGAAGAGAATTAAGAGTTTTTATACATTACTGCGGACAAATTGTATATTGCGGAACTCCGAGCGCTCTTTGAAACTCACCGAAAATTTGAAACACAAATTTGAGGTCGTCAATCCAGTAACCTACAATGGAAAAAGTGTGCAAGTATGGAACACAGAAACGTTGGCCGAGACTTTCTTTTGCTAAGAAAGATCTTCATTGCATGTTTTTGGACAAGTTCTCTAGGTGTGGTTGGTTGTCCCGAATTTTACATATTAATAACGATTTTTTTACGCTTCTTGCATGATTCCGTTCTAGTATTAAACCTTTAGTGTTGAATATCTGGAAATAAGTATGGGGATGGGTAGAACATGAAACAATGACTAGGACTTGGAGTGTTTTCCAACCCGCCAATGCGAGGATCCAAAATACAGTCACAAGGTTTCTCCAGAGGATGCAAGTCCCTGACGACCAAATTTTATAGTTCAGAACATTTCAATGCATAATTTGTAACATGGAAGAGGGGACGATGTCAAAGTCCGGTTATAAATTTGTATAAAGCGGAGTAACGGGCACCAATTATTTCATACTAGTCTGTCCATTTGTCACTAGTAAGAGCATAGTTAATGTATATCAAGAAGGGTGTGAAGTTGGTGGGGATGGAAGGCAACGAAATATACTTTGAACAAATTTAATGTATATAAGGAACCAACAATGGAATTGTAGATCACAAATGTTTTGAGTTCAATATGTATATAACGAAACAATAAACAACCGAGTTTGTAAGCGCCAATCCGACAACGACGACCATAAAATTGGCTAAGTATGGAAAGGAACAACGATCGATCGGATTCGTCATGTGAGGATATATATGGAGATGAAGACATGTCCGCCCGCCAACCCTGGAACCAGATATCATAGAAAGACGACTAAGTATATATCCATAAAGCGGTAACAGGCGGGAAGAAGAAAAGGCAAGTTCATATGTGCCAACCCGACAACCACGGCCATACAATTGACTAAGTATGCAAAGGAATAACGGTCAGTCAGATTCGTCATGTGAAGATAGAGATGGAGATGAAGATATGTCAGCCCATGAACCTTGCAACCGCTGATCATATAAATACAACTAAGTATAAAACCAGAAAGTGATAATGGACGGGAAAACGAAAAGGGGAAAAGGGATAAGTATCTAACAGTCGAAAAACATTTTTTTTTCATTTATTAATGGCAATGTTTTCGAACCCCTGGTGGTTTCTTACTAGTAAATGCATACAATGCAGATCACTGAAGTTCTTTCGCTACAATATGTATATGACGAAACAGGGGACATAGGTGCTGGATACTGCCAACCCGGGGCCTGGTGGTCAGATAATTGGCAAAGTATTGGCCAAGAGAAAGGTTTGATATCTATTTTAATAGTATTCATACTAATATGTATTATTAGAGAAAGTTTTGATATTTATTTGAATAGTATCCATACTAATATATATCAATGGATTGTTTCTATTTCAAATGCAAATGATCTCCCAATTTGTAGGAAGCTCTTTGGTTCTCAAATTTCATTGAACACACAAACTTTTTAACTGCAAGATGTATATAACGCAACAAGAAACATGAATTTTCATTGTGGTTTCAACGAGATAAACTCCTTATCATCTACTCATATTGTATTCCTTGCAATGACATGAGAAAACGTCAACTCTCCATAAACATTAATATCTAAACTAAATTAGATGTAATGAAAATTTGGTGTGATTTAAGTAATTAAGGCACCTTTAGTTGTTCCTTTATTAATGTGAAGCTTTTCGAACCCCTGGTGAGTTATCACTAGTTAAATCATAAATTGCATATCACAGACGTTCTTTGGTTGTAAGATGTATATGATGGAACATGGAACATAGTTGTTTAATACCGCAAACCCGGGACTTGATGGGAAGATAATTGGCTAAGTTTTTCCCAAGAGGAGGTTTTTATATTTATTCCAACAGAAGAAGCTACAATATATGCAAGATATTGAACATGAACATTGCGTCAAAACTTGAGATGTGTTGTTGTAAGTCATTAATTCATTCTATTTATGGGACCCGAAGAATGAAAGCAGGACGGGTCCTCCAATTCCTTTATTTAAGTATAGGGCCCATGCCACATAAATATGGCCTATGAAAAATTATTCTTCAATTTAAAATGTAAGAAATGAACATAGTAGCCTTTTATTTAAATTGAAGTAGTGATGAGAAGAAAGAAAATCTTGTCGTCCATGTTTAACGACACACATGGAAAAAAGGTACAAAATAAAATGAAAATCAATACCATAGATTGGAAAACACTTTAAAAAAAATCCACAATTATTCTATATTCAAATAATATGGGTTACAAAATACAACTGAGATTATTTTCCACAATTATTGTGGTTTGGCCTATCGCCGACCAGAAAAAATATGTACATTGAAAATATTCGTAAAAAATGAGTTGAATATCAATTTCCGGTCTTGGTTAATTGGTGTTGACAACTAGATCTATCCCAGTTTTTTGAATAGCTTGTCTCTTCTAGATATGGCCTTCTTGCAATGGATGGTTATCCAACATTCCATTGTTTGTCAAGTATTAATTTTCCTCTGCCATCGAAAACTTGGGGTTTAAGGTGCTTTCCTTGCAATATTCCTGACCATTGACATCCAAGACAACTTAGAAATGTGATCCAGGCCAAATTCAAAGTAGAGGGAGTCATTTTATGTGACATTAGCTATGGGACGGGAAAAAAATTCAAGTATGTTCTAAATTATATTCTCCTTGTATTCGATCATCTGTTTGGTTGAAAATCCTTCCTGAAGATTTTTATGTTGAACTTTTTTGTTTTATTAGCGTAAATTGGAAGGAACATGAAATCTAGCTGCAAAATGTTATTTTGTTGAAGTACATGGCTTCTTCGGGATGCACAGGTCTGGAAAGTGTATCAAATGTTGCAGAATGCATCAGCACAGATCTAGCAAGTGTATCAAATGTTGTAGATTGCATCAGAATATATCTTTCTTCATAGCGGTGGAAAATATGGCGGCCCACAGAAAGTTCTGGAATGTTTGAAGGTGACGCCAAATATGTGGAGTCTACAACTACATCCAGAGGAAACCAAACTAACTTTGACAAAGAACATGGCTTTCTGTCAAGTCAGTTACCACACCTAGAAGTATCTAAACAAACTTTGAAATATAAACTTTTGTAGTGATAATATGTCATTTTATCCACCCATACAATTTTTGTTACCCGCCTCTCGTTACATTCACAAATGAAGTAATATTTCACATCCTTTACGAAAATCACATGCCTTTTTTCAATCCATGGTAAGTACGATGCCCACGAAGAAGATAAATTCTTGTGCGATCTGCATAAATAGATACACTTTCCAAATTTGTGTTGTTAGAAGAAACTATATACTTCAACCAAGAAGTATTTTGCATGTGACCTGAAAATCCATTACAACTCCTAGCAAGAAAACAAAAAATTTCAACAAACAAATATCCAAGCAGCCTTTTCAACCAATGAAAGCATCGAATACAGGGAGAACACCAACTAGAAGATACTTCTCCTTTTTTTTTCCTCCTCTCTAAGTTTCGGTTGGATAATAGAGTTTTTTTTTATTCAAATCTCACTTCACATAAAACCAGTCTCTCTTCTTTCATCTGGGCCTCAATCGCATCTCTAAGTTGTCTTACATGTCCATGACTAGGACCATTAGAATGAAGGCATGCTAAAGTGAAACTCTTTGATGATAGAGATAAATGGAAACAAGTATTTAAAAACAACGTTGGATGATCTTCCGTAGATTTTTTGTTGATTCATTTTAATGACAGATGTTATCGATATTTTCGCTTATTAATGCCAATATTTTTTAATATGTATGTTGAATAATGACTAATAGCATGTATTAACATTAGCATATCCAATCAGATTCTCAAATATGACATCTAAGATATGCACAATATTAAAGAGGGACATGATGTCAAGGCTTCTGTGGGTGACACGTTCATGCACCTTGTTGAAGCCTTTAAGAAAACCAAAAGAGCCATTTTTTTTATTCTTTTTGGAAATTCAAAATGAAGGCAAAAGAAATTAATGGGGGATGTTCTCGATCTTTCTTCTTATTAAAGCCAATCTTTTCGAACTTGTCTGGTCGGTTGTGACTTTTCAAAGAATAATTAATGGCTATTGGGAAGGGAGAAAGGTAGAGGGGATGGACGGGAGTGACAAATGATTTTAAATTTTCTAAACTCGGAAATGCATCGACCCGCCAAAATTTGAAAACTCGACTAAGTATGGAAAGGTAGGTAGGATAGACAAACTCATCATAGGAAGAGGCACGATTGCGACTTCAAGTAGTGCAGGGTCGAATTGTAGAGCATGAAAGTTATGGGTGAAAGATGTATACACCAAACATGAGCTCCCATAGTTCAATAGCACCTATTCGTGAAGCCACGTCCATAAAACTGGTTAAGTATGCAACCGAATGGCAGTCGATTGGAATGACCACAAAAACATGAGAAACTATAGAACCAGAAACATAGTTTACAAGAGGGAAAAAAAAGGTAGAGAAAAACTATATCGCTCACACAACAAAACTTACTCTCATAAATATGAAACCATAGTAAGACATAAACCATTGAAAAAACACCTCCAACTATGAAATATAGTTTGAGGCCGACAATCTCTAGTTCAATGCATAAGAGATGCAATTTACATCGACTGCATTTTTTTCTGTATGTTATTTTATCTTAATAGTATTTTATGGAGAGTCCACTGCAAAATAATGTAACAACAGATCCAACTACGGATGCAACATCCCAACATTGAAAACCCTAGGAAAACAAGAACAAGCATCAAATAACAACCCAGTTAAGAAGAACCAAAAGGCCCAACTGCAGTTGCAGGACCCGAACCCTGCAAATTCGAATCAAACAATAATAAACAACACACAACGAACAAACAAGCAAGAAACAACCAGTCCACCAGGAATGACGCAGTTCCAATCACGGTTGCAGAACCCCAAACATGCAAACTACAACAACACGAACAACCAAACACGAACAACAACAACAGGCAATTAAGAAATCAATGGAGATGCAAAAAACAAGCATGAACCAGTGAACCAGCAATGGTGCTGAAGCATATAAATAAATAAAAAAGAAGAAAATTTATTGTAACAAGCCTGCTAAGTAAACATTCAATGTTGCCAATCCTATTAGGTAAACATTTAAGTCTGTCAGAAATTCTCTGTAAACATTTAAGAAAAAAAATGAAATGTGGCAGGGCTCTGACGTATCCCAAAAATTTATTATAATTTATGTAACAATAGTTCGAACAATAGAGAATGTATTCGAAGGCCAAACTTTGGATATGGCAGTATATCAAACATTTCCATAAATTTACCTAACATAAAATGCTAAACCAAACATTCGAATTAATTCTAGCATTAATTCACCTTCGACCAATGCATAAGAAAATATATCATTCAAAAAGGCCATGTACGATCAAATACTTTGGATATGCCAACATATATAACATTGGGAATAGCAAAGCCGACAATAAGACCCCCATTCCGTTGTCCAATCAGATCATGACAAATATGATACTTTTTATTATATAAAAATTAGTGTTTTTAGTTCCCTGGTTCCAACAATAGATAATATGCAAATATTTATGGTCAAAGGACAAAATAATATGAAGTCAACGAATTATCGATCTCTATAGTCCCTCTATGCCTATGACAGGGACTAATAATATACTAGACGTGCTCAGCGGTGGAAATCAAACATTAGACAGAGATCAAGTTTTTTGTAAATTCTTTTTTTTAGTCGCTTTCTTCTTCCATATGGTGATAGCAATGCAATTTTATCAAAACTCGTAGTATTACATTTTCAATATTTATTTTCACTTCAATGGTATCATTCTCTTAGTTGTTGATTTTCTTTCCCTAAAAAGTGGTTCAATTTATTTACTTTAGCCTATACTATGTGGTATTCGTTGTTGATTTTATTTCCCTAAAAAGTGGTTCAATGTATTTACTTTAGCCTATACTATGTGGTATTTGTTGTTGATTTTATTTCCCTAAAAAAGGGTTCACTAGATTTGCGATAGACTCTACTATGTGGTATTCTCTATTTACACAGGGAACATTTGACTAAAATTGAAATAATTGAGTGGCTTTTATTTTTAGGCAAGTCATCTATTGAAGGTGGGATCCTCTTTCTCCAGGAATACATGGTTCCTGAAACTTTAAAAAGGAGGTGGGATCCTCTTTCTCCAGGAATACATGGTTCCTGAAACTTTGAAAGGATTTTGCATTTTTGATAGTAGAGGCTTGTTAGAAAATGTTGTTTAGGAGTTTCCTATCTTGGAAAATTGGATGTTTAATGGTATACATCATGGAGAAATTCTTCTAAGTTTGGATTAGTTTTTAGAAAGTATTTATATTCTGTATGTTTTTATACTATTATTTTTATTCTAATGCATATTAGTTCTAAATTGTTTTATGACTAGATCATCTGAAGACATCACTATAAGGATGTTTATGAAGCAGAGGAAATGTGACATAACGAAAGTCATTTTTGTTATATTTGTTCTCAGTGCATTTTCTATTTTCTAAATCATGGAAAATGCGGTTACACTTGATTCTGATACATTGGTGAATTTATTTTTGACTCATGTATATTTCATTTAATGGTATAAATTCTCAAGAATTCCTTTTCTTTTTTCTTCCCCTGATTTGCAACAATTGTATCTAATCTTTTTGTTATGACTCGACTCACACTAGATGACTTTTTTCTATTGAATTCAATAAATGAAATTTTATTATATTCTAGTAGTATCATATGGCCCTGGCTATACCAGAGGGATATTGGCTATACCCATAGGGATACACACTGGAGGATATTCAAGCTTCTTGTTATCTGATTTTGCTATGTTGACTCACAATAGATTTAAAATTATCTACTATAATAAATTTAAAACTTCCCAGATTGATGATAAAAACCAACATCAACTAACTCTACAGTGCTCTTCGTTTCTTCAACAATTTAATATTTAAAAGAATGCAAAAAATCACTATGCTTCTCATAAGAAAGCATACATAGTCTGATAAGGTTTCTATAGAGTTTATAGAAAGAGAATGAATAGCTTAGATGCTTGGATTTTTATAGCATAATGTAGCAGTACCACTCTATTGGAAAAATATATGTCAATGTCATTGAACAAAGTGAGAAACGTTTCTTGGTAAGATTTTGTAACTATTCAATGTTCAAACATATTTTTTCCTATGTGATAAGTTAGATTTAGGAGCTATATGGTATCATCCTACAATCCTTTATTCTTTTAAAATATATCTATTCCATTCATACATGCCCGTATGTTTAAAAAACAAAACTTTCACATCCATATATACTCTAACTTCCATGGGCACTTTAGCATCTATAAGTTGTTGATAGAAAAGATCAATGTAATCCACATCAAGTCTCCTCAAGTTTGCTTTGCAAGAAACACGAACAAATGCAGGATCTCCTCGAATATGTAGTTTTCCATCAACCTATCTAAATAACAACTTTGTGGCTAATTGGACTTTGTCCCTTATAACTTTAATGACCCGTAATCAACAAACCATATTTAAGGATTCTATGAACTTGGTTAAGCTACAAGATAGAGACATCAACAAGAAAAGATAAAAATTCATGCTCATAGTCTCGCCTTTCCAACCAACACTTTATTGGTGAAAGGGTCATAAAATCCGCAGTGTCGAGAAAAGTAATTCCTTTGATGATGGCATGGCAGATTAGAGATATCATCTCTTCCTCGAGCTTCAAAGGTCCATATCCATGAGACATACCCATGCATCCCAATCCCTTCATTGACACTTCAAATCCTTGACACCCCAAATGTAATCTGCCCACTGATGGTGTTTTCTCCATTGATTTCCTTTGTTGTACTCACTGCACTAAATTAATCAATCAATAAGATGATATGCCAATAGAGTCTCAACTTGCATAAATATGGCGAGAGTGATTGATTCATAATTGAATTCTATATTTTATTCAACAAAGTTCGAATATCCAAAATGAGAGCTAGTAGAATTCTGGATATCCATAATGAAAGCTATGGATCTATGAATGGATGGTTACAATTTCAGGTTTCATTTTTTTGTCGACAGGAATCAAACATACAGTCTCTAAGCAATGAACATGATAGATACCTCGGACAATGTGGCCAGGTTGCATCATCGAAAAATGTTCTCATGAAATGTTAACAACAATACAACTATTGTCTTTCTAGTAAGATTCGACACCTCGGACCTCTACGAGCATCTCGCAACCAAATCATGAACTAGTAGCTAAATGGTTTCTTTTTTTTTCTTATTACAGGTATATACTAGTAACAACTACTTTATAAAAGTGGTTGATAATGCCATTAATTTGGAAAGGTGAATAAATGGGGTGGATCGACCTCTTTTATAAAGTGGTTGTTGTTAGTTGATGGTCAACATGCATGGGGACCAAAATTAATGTATTAATTAATTATTACATTAATGTAATGTATAATAAGCATCAATACATTAATGCAGTGTAATGTATTAGTGTAACTTGTTAATTAATAAAATAATACATTAAATAATAAAGTAAAACATTATTAAAGTATTAATATATTAGCAAAATATTAATTAATTAATAAAGTATCAATACATCAATAAAGTAATACATTAATAATGAAAAAATAAATTAAAAATGTATCAATACATTAATGTGATACTACATAAATGCACTAAAGTACTAATTTATTAATTAATTAATATATTAATGATCTATTAATTAATCCATCAATGCATAAATACATTATTACATAAACCAAGATCATCGTTCACTTTGGTTTACTATGGTTCACCATGGATGATCATGGTTGACCAAGAGTGTGGTTGACATTGACCAAGACCATGGCTCACTTTTGTTTACCATGGTTAAATATTGTTGACCATCACCTTGCTTGACCATGACCATGGTTAATTATGGTTAACCTTCATTGACCATGACCATGGTTAATTCTGGTTGACCTTGATTTACCATGACCATGGTTAATTATGGTTGACCATAGCCATGGTTAACTTATGTACACCTTGGTTGACTTTTGTTTACTATTGTTGACTATAGTTTACCATGGTTTCACATGACCGTGGTTGAATTTGGATGACCTTCACAATGGTTGAGCATGTTAACAATGGTTAACCATAGTTAACAATTGTTGTCCATGAAACTCACCATGACCATGGTTGAATTTTGTATACATTGGTTGAATTTGGTTGACTATGGTTGACCTAGTTGACCATGACCATGGTTGACTATCGTTTACCATGGTTGACAACGACTGACCATGTTTGATAGTTGTGGTCCATAGATGACCATGGCTCGCCATGACCATGCATGTTGACCATGACTATGGATGACATTCACCATGTTTGACCTTAGCTATGATTATGGTTGACCACTACCTTAACTATGGTTAACTATTGTTGACCATGACCAAGAGTGTGGTTTATTATGGTTGACTATGATTTTCCATGGTTGACTATGGTTAACCATGGTTGAGCTTGACGTGGACCAAAGTTGAGTATGGTTGATCATGGTTGAGTATGGTTGACCATGCCCATGGTAAAGTACGGTTAATTGGGGTTGACTATGGTTAACCATGACCATGGTTGACCTCTGTAGACCATGTGGAGATAATTAAGATGGGTCATGTTGATTATGTTTAACCATGGTTTACTATGGAACTATCACATTGCAATGTCGATCAGGTTTTTGTTTGTCACATTGTGATCCAGGTGGATATTGGTGGCCACCCATCTTTTCCAACTGGCTCAAAACAATTTTCTGGCAATTTTGGTAACTTACTATTTTTAGCAGTTTTTTAACTTCTGGGTGTTGGAAATACTAAGACAACTGAGAGGGGGGAGGGTGAATAAGTTGTTATTGTGATTAAACAGTTTTATGCATATTAAAATGTTATTAAGCTTCTTCAAGTGATCATCAATATTATGCAATTCATGAACAATAGAAATAATAAACATCAATCACACACATGATATACACAGAGACATATATTCATGAGGAAACCCATAAAGGGAGAAAACCTCTTCTTCTTGGAATGATAGGAAATATTTTATGTTATGTACATCATCAATCTTTGATAACCAACTCAAAATGAGGCTACAACCTCTTCTTTACAAGAAACAACTTGCCGGGAGAATAAACTCTCTGGTTTCTCTAGCACCCACTAGAAGGAAGCACCAACTCTTTGAGTGTTCTAGCACCAACTGGATGGAAGCATCAACTTCCAGTTACAGAGGCACCAACCTGTATAAAAGAGAAAAATAGTTTTCCCTTGCACCACCCTTCCACCCTGTTTTTTCTGGATGCAACTAGATGGAAGCTACAACTCCCTATGTTCAAGCACCCACTTGAAACTCTGAGGACAACAGTCCTCCCTAGCACCTCCCTACCACCCTAAAATATAAATCTTTTCTTTATGAAATTTATTACAGTGATACAATATTTTTCAATGGCTTACCAGTCTCATCACTGTTCTGCTACACTACTCTCCTCTGCTTGCATCAGTGTCTTGTTGTTGCTCGCATCATCTTGCACAATATTGTTGATCTTCTCTTATCAATTTTATGCTATGTGTTGCCTCTTCATTGTTTTCGATGCATCTCTAATATTCCCTTCAGATCATGCACTGCATCACTTCCTACACACATACATCACCAACGGAAAACTCACGCTATCTTCTCTATTCTACATCTCTTTCACACACTGAGTCATATTCCTGATCATTATTCGAACTCTTCATCTTCTCTGGCAGTTATCCATAATTGGTTCATCGTCACTGGGATTTATCATGAGATTATTTAGCTTCTCTGGTAGTCGCAACTCTTTTCCTTCTCTGGCAGTTATAGTTACTCATTTTTGGTGTCTTTGGCTTCTAAGCCCCTTCCTTCACGTGACCATCGGCAGTGACCGAATGCCTATTCAAAAGGTCCTTCATGATCTTGGTATAGCAAGTGCTAGCTCCTTTTTTTTTATATGACCTTGGGAAATGAACTTCATGTGACCACATGATTATGGGCACAGCCAAAGCTGGTTTGAGGGCAACCCACTTTTCACCCCACAATTCACTAGAGAGCTCCACGCATGCCTTTGGCGATACAGTTGTTTTGATTGTGTCCTTATCAAGAAAAATTAAGACACGAGCATGTTCTGACCCCACAATGTGACGGGACCCTCGATCTCACGATCTTGATGGTGCTCCTGAACAGATGGTTCAGATCTATCCTTTCAAGTTCTGCGGATCAGATCTAGCCTTCCTAAATTAATGGGTGTGATTTACTTCATGATCTGGGATTCGGGAGTTTCAACTCTCAAACCTTTCTCTCCTTCGTACGTCAATCTTCCAGAGTCGATGATCCACTAACACATGTCCTTCTCAATTGACGAATCTGCCTCCACTTTGTGATTTTGACCTTTCAACCAGATCAACAGTTCTGCGCCCCCTTTCTCGATCAATGATCGATATCTCCTTCGGATCTTCAGACTTCTGAAATCTAAAATCTCAATCTTACGCTCTGGATCAGACAAACCAGATTCACTTCTAGCGATCCAACACTTGAGATATTATTCAAATGATCTAACACATGAGATCTTCTTCGGATGATCTGACCACTGATATTTAATTCAGAGGATCCAATGGTTGAGAATGTATTTTGGCTCTCCGGATCTTCGGACTTCAGAGATTTCAAATCTCAAACTAATGCTCTAGATCTGACAACCCAGATTCACTTCAGAGGATCTAATGATTGAGATCTTCTTTGGATGATTTGACGACTGAGATTTACTTCGGACGATACGATGATCGATAATGTATTTGGGCTCTCTGACTCTCCGGGATTGGGAGATTTCAAATCTCAAACTGGTGCTCTAGATCAGATGACCCAGATTCACTTCGGACGATCAGACACTTGAGATATTCTTCGGATGATCTGACGATTGAGATTTACTTCGGATGATCCGACAATCGAGAATGTATTTCGGCTCTCCGGAGTGATCACCTGCTGAGCAAGTCATAAGTGGTGGAGATCGCTTGCTGTCGGTTAATAATTTCAGTTACACTATCCTTCCACTGTAGTAGATCGACGGTCGAGAATGCTCCCGAAGTGATCTTCAGATCGAATGTTTTGTGACCACTTCGAGACATTGACATTCAGGACTTCAAGACTTTGGGCAAGTGCTAGTGGTAAAAATCCCAAAGTGAAACTCTCGGTGTGACATAACTTTCTTACGTCACTTGTTGACATGGCACAAGCCAATTTCCTCTTGACACTTGTCATCACTTGATTATGCCATGTGTACTTGCTGACGTGGTCTGCCACATGTCCATGATGACATGATCTGTTGGTGTGGTATACTGATGTTGATATCCCTGATCTAATGGTCATCGTATATTCTCCAGATCCGATGGTCCTTATTCATTTCATATTTCTAGCACTCCAGGCTTCGGGTATTTCAAATCTTAAACTGAAAAATATTGAGGTGAGATTTTTCCAGAGCGTAACCTCCTCCCATATTTATACCCGAAGTAAATGTTGTTCGTATATCATGATCCTAGATTGATGACTCGATCTATCTGTAATGTAGCGCTTCTATCTTATCTCATCCTTCCACTTCAAAGTGATCAGACGACTGACGATAATTCGGATAATCAAATTCTCAATCGTTTGGCCATGATCACGTTTCATTACTTCACTTTCCCTTCTGATATTTCATCTCTTCATACTGTTCGCTTATCCTCCTGAGCTTATGCTTTTCATGTTTGCCATCGACATTGTTGTTCTTGCCATCAATGAGAAGCACACTGTTCCTGTAAAATATGCCAACAATATCCCCCTTTGGGATTGATGGCTACCCTAAAAGGTTGCGCTATTCTTCTTGAACCTCCAACTGTAGCATCCAGACCACTCATTTTCTCCCCCTTTGACATCAATGTCAAAGAAAACATGCTCCCCCTGAGTTATTGTAGTACTTTTCGGACGTATCAGATATTCAACCAACACATACTCCCCCTAACAGGATGGACTCTCTTAGGTGAAAGAAAGGATGACACCCAACTTCTGACCAGGGATGATTTTAAGGATGGAAATTTATTTTAAAATGTAGAAACCTTGGATAATCTTACTAATCCTTCATATTCCAACTATAAATGTTTGGCGATTTTTTTGTAAAAATATTCAAATTTCTAAGGATTTTATATAGTTTGTGTAAAAGTTTGGCGATTTTTATGTTAAAATAATTTTATCCTATAAAATTTGGGCGAATCATTTTTAGAACAACAAATCTTTTTTTGGGAAAAAAAATGGAAAATTAGACCATGAGCAAAATTTAGACCCTAAAATCATCCCTGCTTCTGACAGAGATATTCAAATGTTTTCTTGGCTAGGGGTTTAGTAAATATGTCTGCAATTTGTTCTATGGATGGAATATAATTCAGTTGAACAACTTTGTTTGTAACCTTCTCTTTGAGAAAATGATACTTTATTGGTATATGCTTTGTCTTTGAATGGAGAACAAGATTCTTTGAGATACTAATGGCACTAGTGTTATCATAGTGAAGTGGAATGGAATAATTATAAGTTACCTTCAAATATGCAAGAGTTCGTATCATCCATAAGATCTGAGTGCAGCAAGTAGAAGAAAAAATGTACTCTTCCTATGTAGTTGATCATGAAACAGATCCTTGCTTCTTACTAAGATATGCTACTAACGAATCACCTAAGAAGAATGCACCTCCATTAGTGCTCTTTCTCTCATCCAAATAGTTTTCCCAATCAACATATGAATATGCAGTTAATTGTAAATTCTGATTTCTAGGATACCAAAGACCATAAGTCATTGTACCCTTCAAATATTTGAGTATCCTCTTGACAACTACTAAATGAATTTTTTTAGGAACATGCTGATAATAACCTACCACTCCAACAACTTGCATTATATCAGGATGGGGTGTTGTGATGTATAGAAGACTGTCTATCATTGATCGATATGTTCTTTGATCAACATTAGGTGAAATATCATCTTTACTGAGCTTGCAACCAACCACCATAGGTGTACTAACAGGAGAGGAATATTCCATTTGAAACTTCTTTAACATCTCTTTCAAATACTGTTCTTGAGAGATAAATATCCCTGCAGAACTCTGATTGATTCGTAAACCAATAAAATATGATAGTTGTCCTATCATGGACATCTCAAACTCAGACTGCATTGAATTGAAAAACCACTTAACCAAAGGATCATTAGTGCATCCAAAAATAATGTCATCTACATAAACCAAAACAACTAATAAATCATCACCTTTAGACTTTATGTATAGATTACTATCAACGGTACCTTTCGTGAACCCTTTGTCCTGTAGAAATTTTTCCAGTCTATAATACCAGGCTCATGGTGCCTGTTTTAGTCCATATAATGCCTTTTTCAACTTACAGACATAGTTAGGATTATCTTTTAGTGAAAATCATTTAGGTTTCTCCACATATACATCTTCTTCTAGATCTCCATTAAGAAATTCTGACTTAACATCCATCTGATATACTTTAAAGTTCTTATGACATGCATAGGCAAGAAACATTCTGATGGCTTCCAATTTTTCCACTGGTGCAAAGGTTTCATCAAAATCCTGTCCTTCAACTTCTGCATACCCCTTACAGACCAATCTGGCTTTATTCCTAACAATTTGTCCTTGTTCATTCATTTTGTTCTTAAACACCCAGTTGGAGCCAATTACATTCTTATCTGCAGGTCTAGGAACAAGCTCCTAAGTATTGTTCTTCTCAATCTGATCCAGTTCCTCATTCATTTATTTTAACCAATTTACATATTTACTGGATTCAGTAATGTTCTTGGGTTCCACAATGGATATGAAGGCTATATGTGATTGCTCGGTGTCTTTGATTATCCTTCTCCTGGTTTGTACACCTTTGTCTTTCTTACCAATTATCTGATTTGCAGGATGATTCTTTTGATTAATTTTGGAGGAAGGATTTGATGTTGTCTATTGATTTAAGTCTTCTTGAGTATTTGTATCTTCATATGAATTAGAGTATTATTTTTCTGATTCTTGGACCTATGCATCCTTAACTTCAACTATATCCTCTGTTGTTGATTCAATATTTCTCACCTCTCTTACTGGGACTCCTTCATCAACTTTTATGTCAATACAATCAACCAATTTATGCAGCCTCTTATTATATCATTTGTATCCTTTACTGTTTGTAGCATACCCTAAGAAGATTCCTTCATCGTCCCTGTCATCATACTTACCAAGATTTTCATTATTATTCTTTATGTAGCACTTACTCCCAAAGAATTTGAAGTGTTTGATTGAGGAAGATCTTCCATACCACAGTTCATAAGGTTTCTTGTCACTGTGTGGTCTGAGGTGAGATTTTTTAAGAATATGGATTTTTGTGTGTGTTGCTTCTACCTAGTAGGTTTTACCAATATTCTTCTCATTCATCATTGACCTGGCCATTTACTGAACTGTTCTATTTTTCCCCTCAACTACTCCATTTTGTCGTGGAGTTCCTGGGATTGTGTATTCTCTTTTGAGCCCATGTTTATCACATAATTCCTTGAAATCACTTAACATAAATTATCCTCCTTTGTATGATCTTACAACCTTTAATTTGTTGCATGTTTGATTCTCAGTGAAAGTCTTAAATATTTTAAATTTCTCAAATGCTTCATCTTTTTCTTTGAGAAAATCAATCCAAGTGAGTTTGGAGTAATCATAAATGATCAACATGAAGTATTTTTCCTTCCTTGTGCTTTCATGTCTTGATGGTCCACATAAATCCATATGAACTAATTGGAGTGGTTTCTTTGTTGAAGTAGAGCTCTTGGATTTAAACTGTGTCCTGGTTAGCTTTCCTACTTGGCCGGGTTTACACACGGAATCTTGTGGCTTTGATATTCTTGGAATATCTTTTACTGCCTCAATATTTTTGAGCTTGATTAAGTGGTCAAAGTTTAGATGTCCAAATCTCCTAGATGCCATAACCAACTTTCATCATGTTTTCTTAGATGACACTCTTCTCTATCTTCTTTCAACACATATACATTATTATTTGTTCTTATGCCTTTAGCCACCACTTGTCCTGAGTTTATAGACTTTATCTTACAATATTTGGAAGTGAACACCACTTCACATATTCTGTCACACATTTGAATTACACTGAGCAAATTATGTTTCAACCCATCTACAAGCACAACATATTACACTACTTACACTATACTTCCACTTACATTATCCTTCCACTAGATCGACGGTCGAGAATTCTCTTGAAGTGATATTTAGATAATACGTTTCGTGTCCACTTCGGGACTTCGACATTCGGGACTTTGGGACTTTGGGCAAGTGCTAGTGGTAAAAATCTTGAAGAAAAAATACCGGAGTGATGTAACTTTCTTACGTTACTTTTTGACATGCACGAGCCAATTTCCTCTTGACACTTGTCATCACCTGATTATGCCATGTGTGCTTGCTAACATGGTCTGCTAACATGGTATGCCACATGTCCTTGCTGACATGGTCTGCCACATGTCCATGCTGACATCTATCTCCCTGATATAACGATCAGTGTATGTTCTCTAGATCTGATGTTCCTTATTCATTTTGGATTTTTGTCTCTTCGAGCTTCGGGTCTTTGAAATCTCAAACTGAAAAATCTTGAGGTGAAATTTTTCCAAAGCATAAACTCCTCGCATATTTATACCCGAACTAAATTTTGTTTGTCGATCATGATCCTATATCGATGGCTCGATCTGTCTATGATGAATTTCTTCTAGCTTATCCCGTCCTTCCACTCAAAAGTGATCCAAGGGCTGACAAGAATTCGGATAATCAAATTCTCAACCATTTGGCCCTGATCACGTTTTAACTAGGCTTTCCCTTCAGATCTTTGATATTTTCATACTCTTCGCTTCTCCTCCTAAGCTTATTCTTTTCCTATTTTCCATCGACACTACTATTCTTTCCATCAATGAAAGGCACACTCTTCCTGTAAAATATGTCAACACTAGGGCCATTTTGAAGGCCTAAATGAAGATTTTTGGGGATCAAGCTTCTCAATGATAGCTGAAGGCTTTGATTGAGCCCCCAAAATGAATCTCCTCAATGATACCTTTCAAATGAGCTATCGTGCACCCCAAACGAATATTTTATGCCAAAGTTACACCCTCGGGAATTTCATACACCAAACTACCCAAAAAGGGGTCCAAAACATTGTTGGCTTTTCATCTTTCGGGGTTAGGTTTTTGGATTTTATTTATGATAAAAAATCCTTTGGATTCTCATTGTAAAATCATCTTCTTTCAAATGCTATTAGATGTCACATATCTTCTCAGAGATAAGCTGCCACCATTCTAGCGAGTCTTTCACTCTGTATTTTTATAGCCTTTGTACATTTTCGTTCATCAATAGAAAATTGTGTATTACTATATATCCATGTTTATGGTTTCATCTATGATACATTTCTATTATATTAATGGATATCTGATATATCTCTATACATTTATTTATTATATCTCTGCTCTCATTTCATGCCGAAAATAATCTGGATCAATGATATCAGAGCAGGTTGCTCTTGATCATTTTTCAGTGCATGTCCCCAATGAGATCCGAGTATAGAAATTTGGGTCTTGACCTTTTCTCTCTTGAAGAAAATCGCTCTCGCATTCCCAAGAAAACCTCCATGGCGGAAGAAAATAAAAATGACGGAGAAGATGATTCTATCAATCTTTTGCTTGAGGAAGCTCTCACGCAACAAAGGGACGAAATGATGGATAATTTTTCCCACATCCTTCAATGCCTGTTGATAGCAACATGCTCATATTCATCAAAAAACCACTTTGGAAGCACCTCTCCTTTCAAGGTACAAGTTAATTTTTATATTCTCGCAGTTGAAGGTCAGATAGATGTGGATTCCTTAGACAAATGGCTAAATCAGTTAGAAGGTTATTTCTTTGTTCACCATTTTTTCGATAGGGAAAACATCACCTTCGCACTCCTTAAAACTCTCCCCCATTTAAAACATTGGTGGGAAACTTACTAGGAGAAAAGATCCACAAAAGAGTCTGGAATATATGGAGTCGATCCCTCTTGGGATTGTTTTGTGGATGCAGTAAAGGAACAATATTACCTTGTTGGCAACTATGAGGACCAATATATGAGATGGACCACACTGCAACAAGAGAGGGGCCAAGAAGTTCCAGAGTTCACCAATACCTTCCATACCTTACGCACCAAGTTGGGCATCAAAGAATTCAAATGATATTTGGTTCTGAAATACCATGGGTATCTACACAGATACATCCAAAATGAAATGGATTTTCTGGACATCTCATCACTCAGTACTGCTTATCGATATGTTGTTAAAATCAAGAAGAAATTTAAGCACCAGAACAAATGGGAGTTTAGGTCTGCAAATCCGCAACAATCAAAGTATGATAAAGACGACCCTAACAAACAACCTCCCGAAAACCAATCCAAGCCACATGAAAAGAAGGGAAATGGAAAGACAAGGAAAGATACGAGAAAATGGTGCAATTTCCACAAAATCCCTTGGCACAACAACGATGAATGTCGCTCAAAAAAGTCATTGGTGGCCAAAATTAAAGACAAGGAGTTGAACATTGATTCATAATCTGATTAAGAAAATACTATCAGAAGAAAGATCATCGACGCAGACCCCACTGGTATTTTCACGACTGCAAAAATTCAACCAAGAGAATAAACAGATCCTGAAGAGGGGGAGCGCCTTTTTCATTCACAAATGTGGGTGAAGGGGACCCCATTTCATTTTATTGTTGATAGTGAAATCCAGAAGAACCTCATCTCAGCATAGGCCGTCAAACAATTGGGATTGTCGACAACACCACACCCACAACCATACAACATCAGGTGGCTTTTTTAGGGATGAGATCTTTGTGTCAGCCATCAGTGTCGATTTTCATACGACATCCAACCATTCAAGGATGAGGTATTATGTGATATTTCCCCATTGGATGTCTGTGATGTTCTCTTGGGCTTGTCATATATGTGGAAGCTCCATGATGTCTATGAGTCTCAAACCTGTAGTGTCATTGTTAATATAGGGGGTCATATCTACAGGATACCAGAGGTGGTTCTGACTACTGTCCCACCTAAACAGTTCCACAAGGTAGTATCTCATACTACAAAATTTATCTTCTTCACAATCTATGCAAAAGGTGAACAAAAGGATACTGCAACCACTATAGCCTTGACCCAAGAACCTTTTATCGAACAAAAGCAGGTCGAAAATATTGCAACAAAGTGAAAGATTCCTTCTGCACACAGACATATCATGTAGCTAGAATGGTTAAAAAAGTTCCAACCCTTCCAGCCACAGGTTCATGACAACCTTTAAAAAGCTAATCAACACAACTTCTCCAACAAGGAAAGTAGCTCATCAAGATGCAAATTCACCAAACGTTTTTCCCTCTCCCCCAGGAAATAAATGCAATGGATACCATTTCTTTCTATGGAGGGAGGATTTATCTAGGTATATATCGATGGATACCCACCTTTTCCAACTGGCTCAAAACAAGTTTCTCGCAATTTCGGTAATTTACTATTTTTAGCAGTTTTTAACTTCCAGGGCCATTTTGAGGGCCTAAATGAAGGTTTTTCAGGATCGAGTTTCTCAATGATATGTAAAGGCTCTGATTGAGCCCTCAAAATTAATCTCTTCGACGATACCTTTCCAACGAGCTATCGTGCACCCCAAACAAAGATCGTTTTCCAAAGTTACGCCCCCAGGAAGTTGATACACCAAACTACCCAAAACAAGGTCCAGAAAACTGTTTCCTTTTCATCTTCTGGGGTCATGGTTTTGGATTTTCTTTATGATAAAAAGGCCTTTGGAACCTCATTGTAAAATATTCTTCTTATGAATGCGATTAGCTGTCACATCTCTGCTTAGAGATAAGCTGCCACCATTCTAGCGAGTTTTTCTCTCTGTATTTTTACAAACTTTGTACATTTTTTCTCATTAATAGAAAATTGTGTATTATTGTATCTGTGTGTTTATGGTTTCATCTATGATACATTTCTATTATATTATTGGATATATGAGATATCTCTATAGATTTCCTTATTATATCTCCGCTCTCATTCCGTGCCGATAATAATCTGGATCACATTATGACATCATGTTTCGTTCATCACATAACATCGTAAGGTCATGGTCATCAGATTTTGACATATGGTGTTTGTCACATAATGGAATTTCAAAAGGTTTTTCACATTTTGACAGTGGGTTATTTTCGTCACATTAGGAGATCGGGAAATGTTTGTCTCATTGCAATGTTGGCGTATGTTTGTGACATTATGACATTGGGTAAAATTCAACACATTGCGAGAATGGGTTATGTTCACCATATTGCGACATTTGGAAATGTTTAATATAGTGTGACATAAGGATATGTGCATCACATTACAACGTAAGAACATGTTCGTCACACTACGATGATAGGGCTATGTTCACCGCATTGCAATGTATATTTATGATTGTGACACAATGACATTACTATGTTTGTGAAATTTCAATGTTACTTTGTTTGTCAAATTGCGACGTTACTATGTTCGTTACATTTCAACATTATGATAGCGAGTTACGTTCATCACATTGGGATGTCGGTAAATGTTTGTCTCATTGTAATTTTGGCATATGTTTGTGACATTATGACATTGGGTTGTGTACATCACATTGTGACAATGGGTTATGTTTGTCGTGTTGCAACATTTGGAAATGTTTGTCACAGTGTGCCGTTAGGATATGTGTGTCGCATTGCAATGTGAGGATATGTTCGTCACATTTCAATGACAGTGCTATGTTCACCACATTGTGACATCTATTTATAATCATCACATAGTGATGTTACTATGTTTGTCAAATTACAACATTACTATGTTTGTCAAATTGTGATGTTACTATGTTCATAACATTGCAACATCATTATTGTTGTCATGTTGCAACATCCAATTTTGTTCGTTGGATTGCAATGTGGGGTTATGTTCGTCACAAGACAAGGTTAGTTTGTGTTTGAAACATTAATAAAAGGAAGTTTTTCCCAAGTTTTAAAAGAAAAATGGAAATGATGTCACATTGCAACAATGGGTTATGCTTGTCATATTGCAATGTTTGGAAGTGCTTGTCACATTGTGATGTTAGGATATTCATGTCACATTACAATGTGAGGAAATGTTTGGCACATTATGATGAAGGCGTAATTTTCATCACATTGTGATGTCCATTTATGATAGACACATAGCGACGTTACTATGTTTTTCAAATTGTAATGTTTCTATGTTCACCATATTGGAACATTATTAGGTTCATCACATTGCAACAATACTATCATCGCCACATTGCAACATCTACTTTGTTTTTTCAAATTGCAATGTGGCATTATGTTCGTCACATGACAAGGCTAGTTTGTGTTTGAAACATTACAAAAATGAATTTTTGGCCAAATGTTTTAAAAAAAATTCTAACAAACTCTTTTCTTTGTCATAAAGATAGGAAATTTGAACTGATGAAAAGATAGGAAATTTCGACTTGTTTTATACTTTGGAGATAACGATTTATACTCATTCTAAGGA
>SNQJ01S0096941.1:13768-31685 GCA_010110895.2 Picea sitchensis
AGGGAATCTTCCCTGGAGATTTCATATCTCCTAGAAGTTTCTGAAGCTACGATCTAGTCTTCTCATGGCATCTGTCTCCCAGTCCTGGAAGTTGTCTCTTCATCTAATCCTTTCTGAGATCAGGCTTAATCTCGATTTCTTCTTAGTCTACAAGGACTTCATCATCTCTTATGGGGTATACTTGGTGTTGAATACCAAGTCTAAATATGAAAAGCCGAGTCAGACTTAAAGTGAATCCTGCTTCTTGTCAAGATGGCTTCATTATCCTTTGAACAAGTCTACTGTGAGTTCTCATTCTAATGTTCGATCATCTTTGGAGTCTTATGCTCCTTACAATCAATCTCCATATGAGATACTTTGGATCAAGATAGTTTCTTCTTCATCTTCTTTGGTACATGAATGTATATGGTCATGTAAATAGTCTGCTTCATGTCTCGTCTAATCTGTTTTCTATGCAACCTTCACTATAGCTTCCTCAAGGTTATCCCTTGTGACTTGAAACAAGGTCAACAAAACAACAAGCATGAATAATACTCTTTTAATAATAGCAGATAAAACAATAGTACGAATAATCGTCACAATAGCTCCTTTAGAGATATCACTTGTGACCTGTTTGAAACAAATATCAAAAGTAAGAAATACAATACGAAATGAGATCAACACTCTTCTAGTGTTGTGATCAAACATTCATCCATGGTAACCTGAAATCAACACAAGAAGTTTATCCTAGAGGAGATGTTAGTTGTATCTGGTAAATGATTACATTAAGCATTTATTTCAATATGCTCACATGCTACCAAGTATAATACTTTTCAAAGACTATTACCTCAACTATAGTGTTTAGTTGTAAAGGGATAGTTATCAACTTGTCATGTGCAACTTTGAATCTTATAAACTTAATTAATCAAACCTGGAACCTAGAGCCTTGTCCTTAAGAATGAGTGTGTTGCTTTTCTTCCAAGTCTCCTTTACTCAAGATGACAAGTGCTTTCTTCAACCTGTCTTTTGTACTAAGACAATATGTTATCTTGGCAGAAGGTTGGGTTAGAGAATAAACTCTATGATCTCAACTTTAATCCATCTAATACCTTAACTTTAATCTTTGACAAAAGGTTAGTATGATGGTCATAGCTTCAACATGCAACCTAGATCAAAATAATGTCATAACAAATAGATGCATATCAGAATGATCAAACCTAGGTTGTATTATACCTTTGAATGTGTTGGATCTATGGTAAGAGATCCCTTCTCCTACAAATACCCTTTAAGCTTAACAGTTTAAACATATGTGAATACATACCTCTAATAATTTTTTGCAGGTAGTGGCACCATTTGGTAGCAACGGTAATAATTGCCAACTCTTAAAAACTTCAAGGGTGACTGCAACTGGTACTGCAACTGATTCTGAAACCGCCATTGCAATTGCAACTTAGGGTTTTATGAGAAAACCCTAATTTTTCAAACTTCAAATTTTAAAATTATGATCCAGGGGCTAGATGCACTGAGTTGAGGCGAGTAAGCTGGTGCGGTCAGATTTCTGAAAATCCAAATTTTACCTCTTGAAACTGAGCTTGCAAAAATTTGGACTGGTACTTCTAGTATCGGTTCTGGTTTCCTGGTTTTCTGGTACTTCTGGTTTTCTAGTACCAGTAAAAAACTAGGGTTTGACTTTCTAAAGGCTCTGTCCACTAAAAAGGTGCACTCAAGCTACCAAAAAATTCACTAGGGTAGGGCACACTTTTCTAGATGGTTTCTAGGAAAAAATTTCTCTCCAACAAAAGGCCCTAATTTTCTTGTACGACAACAGTGATGTTTTTTTTTTATCCAGTGAAAGATGCTCTCTTCAACTTAGCTCTGATACCATGTTAAGTTTTGAGCTATTATTAGGTTTCTTTTCAATTTACTAGATAACAATAGCATAGGTAGGATCATTGAGAGAAATACAATCAAAAGATACACAACATTTATCCTAGGAAACCCTCATGGGGGAGAAAACCCAACAAAAACTTTCTTAATATAGATATCCAATACAATGCCAAGACAATAAACCAAAACACTAGAGAATATCCAACACTGAGCAATGCGCCTCTCTCTTCCTTCTTCTCCCAACAGCAGCTACCGAACTTGCGCACTGGATGAGCGAATGAGTGAGTGAACAAATGAGGCACTGGCCTCCTTTATTTATACTAACTAGGAGGCACTGGAAAAGTGTCCCTTCACTGGGCAGGGTCGACTTGTCTTCTTAGTGGTTAAAACCACTTTAATGCCCAGAGGCCAACTTCTTAATTTTCATAATACAATTAGGGTTTGACCAATTCGCAAAAGGGAATTTGGTCAATTACAATGCCCAACATGATCAATCCACAAAAAGGGATTGATATAATGAATAATGACTCAATAATAGATAGAATACTCTTTGTTGTTACAATATTTCAACAACATACACTCAAGTAGATGGGAAATATGAGGGGGATGATGAATGAATGTCATTGATAGATCTTGAAAAACAATTTCCCTTGTGCATGTGTTTGTTGGCCACAGAGTAGGATTTCATTTTCTCTCATAGTGAAAGGAATTGGGGTCTCTCACTCATATTTTCCCCATTGTGTCCCTTAGAAAATTGTTCTAGGCCCACACTGCCATAGTGGCGTTGGATCTGAGTGTATAACGACATGGAAAGGGGGAGTGAGACAAGAAGACATAAGATAGGGCTTACGTGGAACCCAACCTTCTCATGTTTGCGGTGGGTCTGCCCCATGAGGTAAACAGGTTGGAATTGTTTATGCGACATGTGAGGGTCGAATGATGAGAAACCCTTAAATGAAAAGGGATGGTGGAGAAGGGTTTAACAGGCTTCTATAGACGCCTTGCCAAATTATTATTGCTTGAATGTTTCTAGAAGACAAATGCCATGGTTAACAAACCCTAACAAGGTCGAAAGGGCTTACATGTCAGGCGACAGTTAGTTATTAGTGATGTGGACCATGTTCTTAAGGTATCATGGGTGTGCTTCATGTTGGCATCTGGAGCAATGGCAAGTGTGAAAATGCAAATGGTGTTGAGAAAAAAACATGGGTTTCGAGTGGAGAAAAGCCTTTTATAAAGGTGCCCCAAGCATTATCTATTGGTCAAAATGGTCACATCATGCATATCTTTTAGGCACGAACTTTTTTAAATGGTCACATCATGCAAGGTCACATCAGCCAGGAACTTTTTAAATGGTCAAAATGAGTCACATCATGCATTTCGTTCAAAAAAAATCTTGTAGTGATGCAATAAGGACTATTTTGAGAGGATGAAAACATTTGAGTGGTGCAATGTATAGCATGAAAATATTTCCGTGCGATGTATCGTGAGGGGTGGAAGATTGTTGATGTGTGATATGTCACACCAAAAATAAGTTTGTGAGTGACGTGTCACACGCAAAGGATTTTTTGAGTCGAGCGATATATCAGAAGCAAAAGATTTTTCAACTCAAAAGACATCTCACATAAGGATAAAGTCTATGAATGAAGTGTCGCACTTGGAGGATTTTATTGTCTTTGTGATAGCGTCGCACGTGCAAGAGATTTCAAACTATGCAATATGTTGCATGCAAAAAAAAATTGTGCGCAATACATTGGGGGAGAGATATTTTGGATTCATGCAACATATCAAACAAGAGAAAAGTTTGTGGGCATGTGATAAGTTGTGACGCAAAGAAAATTTGAAGGATATGAAACAGGCAAGGAACAAGATTTCTCCGTAAGATTCCTTTGTCATGAGGATAAAAAGTTCATGATGATGTGAAACATCGTGACAAACAAAAAATGTGCGACATGCATTATATCGCATGGAAAACAAATTATGTGCAAAATAAACAATATTGCAGGTAAAGTGGAATCTAGTGCGAAATGCACCATGAGAAGTAATGTTTATGATAAAAGGAAACCAAATTTGTACAAGTCGTTTAAACAAGTTCAAGGGAAAGAGAGGAACAACTTGTACAAAGAGTAAGGGGAAAAACAGATCAAACTTCAAGGATCCAAGTTGAATAAGAAAGTATGGGAAAATGACAAGTTTAAATGCGTTGAATCATTCAAAGCGAAAGAAGACAATGTATATGAAATCTATGTAGATTCAGAAGTTCGAACAAAATTGGAGGGGCTCTATGCTATTTAGCCTTCAACAGGTATTAAAGTAAAAAATAGTGTGACAAGGTTGTTGCTTGCTCAACAAGTTTCTTGAAGTAAACTTTTTTTAAATTAAAAAAAAGTGAACAAATGAAAAAAGTGAACAGGTATTAAAGTAAAAAATAGTGTGACAAGGTTGTTGCTTGCTCAACAAGTTTCTTGAAGTGAACTTTTTTTAAATTAAAAAAAAGTGAACAAATGAAAAAAAGTGAACAGGTATTAAAGTAAAAAATAGTGTGACAAGGTTGTTGCTTGCTCAACAAGTTTCTTGAAGTGAAAACTTTTTTTAAATTAAAAAAAAAAAATGAAAAAATGTTTGCCGTTCTAGGAATTTGATCCTGAATTTGATCCCTATCAACCCATCCCATGATAAATCCATAGTTAAGATGAATTTAAGTTACTATTATTTAAATTAAAATTAAATCCAAGTCAATTTCAAACTTATATTTGTTAGACCATTTTTTTTTTTTTTTGGTCAAATTTGTGATTTTACTTATAGTAAATGTATTTTTCTATAATTAATTTTTTTCCCTTTTATTTATGATATCTTCTTGGAATCTAAAAACTACACATAATCATATGATTAAACATATCAATAAAACATGTACATAACAATTTCATCGCATTGAACCACTTCAGCGACCTAGATTAATGCACCGGTGCCTCCCTCCACTGAGAGCGCACCATACAGACAGCCAGACCAAAGAATTCGAACATTTTTTTACAATTGAATTGCGGTGCACCACACCAATCGCGATGCACCGGCGTGCAAAGTTGTGGAAAGCGCACTGCAGAATATAAAAACATTTTAAAAATTTGACATTAAACAATATATGATGTGCACAGATTTCATCGCACCAATAGAGTTGTCCACACCCAAAAAGCTTTTCACAAAAGGCAAACCACCATGTTGAAAAAAATCCAAAAATAAAATAGATGGGACAGCTTAATAAACACCTTAAATGTCCACACCAAACACAATTGAAAACATTGAGATAATATATATTGGCTACATTCATGGTATACGGTATGCTCCATCTATTTGTCTACTCATTCATGTTTTCTCAACTTTTAAGTTAAAAGGTTTAAAAGAAAAATGGGGGAAAACGAAAGAAACAGATATTTGAAAAAAAAATAGAAGCAAATTTCACACCTGATATTTTTCTCTTCTGCTGAATAGTGTGCTCCCTCTCTTGAATCGCTTCGCAATCCCCCTTCGAATCCCTTAACTCTTTCGCCCTCAAATTTCCAAGGCAAATTTGTTTTAAAGTGATTTTAGGGGTAAGCTAAACATGAAAATGCAATGAAAAAGCTCTGCAAATTCCATTTGTAAAGGATTTCCGTTCGCTGATCCTTTTACAGAGGGTTTTAAAAAAACATTTTCAAAAGCATAGTGTGCCAATGTAGAAATGGACCACCTGTGCACTGCGCACCACTTATTGAAAGAAAATTAAAATAGGAAAAATGACTGCATAAGCAACTTGCTAACGACATCTTCCAATCTACATCGACTTACTTTTAGAGAAGAAAAATAGTGACTCAATATGCCACAATGTTTAACTTGCCTTTTCTTGCAATAGCAAGATCACAAGGATGCATTTTCCAACTGCTTTAGCGGGAAGATGAAAATCATGGCAACTGCAACAAGATATTTGCTTCTAGTCCTTGTCATGCTTGCTTTTTTCTTCTTAGGTTGAAAGAATAATAACCCAATACGCCATATGAGACAGTAAGAAATGTGCTACAAGAAGTCTTCAAATTCATTCTCTGTTCATGTTGGAACAAGTTATCAGTTACACTTCCACAGACCAGAGATAGAATCCTTTGCAATCGAAAATGATGCTGCAACATCATATTTGTGCTGACGGTTTCTTTGGTTGTGGAAACAACAGCCGAGCAAAGAGGAGCTCATTCCATGTATCAGGCACCCCTGGAAGACACCAATGCAAACAATCCTGAGAGCCATTATTCGATTTGAGGCTGTATTTGGACAGATGTGCATCATCCCTTAACTCTGAAATCCCAGTGATATCTAAATATTCAACTCTTGTGCCCTGAACAGCACTCTCAGCAGCTGGATCATTATTGTGAGAAACATTGTGACTTCCAAACAAAAGTTTGGTGTTATCGCAACGACCCCCTGAGTTCCAATCCCCATTAAAGAAGTGCCTAGGTGATAGAGTTCTCATGAAGACCCTCAGATTTGGATACTTATCGAACTGTTCATCAAGCCATTTCACAACACTATGCACTGTCAAATTGCGAGCACTTTTGAGGTCTCTCAGCGTCCTATCATTCTTTGGTTGTCCATTTACATACATGTGCCATCTGTTTGCATTTAATTTTCCCCTGTTCCAATGATGCCCTGTATTCAATACTACAACATCAAACCTATAAAGATTAGTACGCAGGAACCATGCTGGTCGGTCAAGATGCATTGCAAAGTTGGTGGATGGGTTTCCCGGGTTCAGTGGTTCAATTTCACAGAGACTTGCTGACCAATAATACAATACAGTTGTGTTCGTCTTTCGGAATCTGTACGCCCAACCATCTGGCCTTATCGCACCACGAGCACGTACTAAACCATATTCCTTGCCTACATCTTTAACATCTGTACTGTCTTTTCCACCTGTAATGAGGCACATAATAGACTGGAACTGCTGTCTTCCTAATGAATCCCCAACAAATGCAATTGTTTTGTGCTGCATTCTACAAGTAAATACAGAAAATAACGAGTCAGATTTGGGTTCTGCCAATTAGTAGAACAAATTTGAACCAGAAAAAGTGCATACTCTAGCAAGCAATGCTTCACAAAACAAAACTTGTCAAAAAGAAAAATTAGAAATGTCAATTGTCTAACATGAGAATATACATACATGCTGTGATTGACAAGACAATGGAAAAGACTTGATCATTCCCATACCTTGCAAGAAAGTGCCGCCCTTTAAAGTCAGGCATGTCACAGTTATCAGGCTGCCACCGATATTTTTCATAAGAAAAATCAGGGCGTTGGGTCAACCTGCAGGCCCACATTCCTGATAGCCAGCGCTTACACATCTTGCCAGAATATATTGGTTTCCTGCTATCCTGAACCCATTTTCCTTCGGTATAGTCACATACTGAAAGAAAAGCACAGAGACTGCAATTTCAATCAAAACTACTAGATAAAGCCTGCGTATTTGATTTAATTGTTAATATCAACTTTATTCCATTTCATTTTCTTGTAGGTAGATTTTAATAATATTGCAGTTGTGATTGAGGCTCTTTGAAGTTATCAGATCTGGCCTAAGTGCATCCACTGTGAAGTAAGATACTAACCTTTCTTCTCAATAGCTGATGACTTTTCAACTTTTGTAGGAGGTAATTCTTCAGCAGTGATGTCGGAGGACTTTTCAATTGCTGAGGATTTCTCTTTTTCTGCCAAGCTGGACTTCATATTATCAGCCNTGCGTATTTGATTTAATTGTTAATATCAACTTTATTCCATTTCATTTTCTTGTAGGTAGATTTTAATAATATTGCAGTTGTGATTGAGGCTCTTTGAAGTTATCAGATCTGGCCTGAGTGCATCCACTGTCAAGTAAGATACTAACCTTTCTTCTCAATAGCTGATGACTTTTCAACTTTTGTAGGAGGTAATTCTTCAGCAGTGATGTCGGAGGACTTTTCAATTGCTGAGGATTTCTCTTTTTCTGCCAAGCTGGACTTCATATTATCAGCCTCTGGAGAGAACAAACCTCCAACCAGAATATCTTTGTCTGAACTGGAAGGGGAATTTTCAGTCGGCAATTCTTCCGCTGGGCTGAATGGCAACTTTTCATCAATCAACCTTTTACCTGAGGTAGATGGTGAGTTTTCAACTGAGAAATATTTAGTTACATTAGACGGTATTCCTGAGATGGGCAGCAATTCTTTAGCTGATATGGAATCAGGTTCTCCAGTTGGTAGAGATGGAAGACTTTCCATGACTGGAGGTGTGCCCGAAGATGAGCCTGCTCAAAGCAGCTGATTTTAGAATACTGTTATTGGTATAAAACGAATTTGATGAATGCATGAAACATGAAAATCCATGCAAATCAAAGCCATTATCAACCAATCACTCAGAAAATTTTTCATCTGGTTGAGCCTACTTTCCACCAATAATTTAGCGATCCACAATATGCTCAAAATATATACCTGATACTATATTAGCAAAAAAACAAAAAAGAGACAAGAGGAAATGCCCAGAAACTAGGAAAAAATTGCTTTCTCTGCTAATCTAATGGAAGGAGCAAGAGCAAATGCCCAGAAACTAGGAAAATATAGCTTTCTCTGCGAATTTAATGGAAGGAGATGGATCTTAAAGAAAAACACTAAGTAAGAGTTGGTTGTAATTATACCAGCATAGATTATCTTAAAGCCAGATCTATTAAGTACTGAGAAGAAATTGAGATGCAAATCTATCTGGTGCTTAAAAGATCCGAGTTAAGATGGATCTACACTGTTGTGCTTTCTCTCTATATATCACGCAACTCAACATTAATACTGTGGATTGGTAACAAACAGCCAATAATGGTGCCTGTAATGGAGCATTTTGCCTGCCAAATACAATCAATATTTCTCACATACTATCAAGAAAAACAAGCAATTTGTCAAATACTTGAAGGTATACTGTTAAAGCTGTAAAAAAAGACGGGTGAAATGTTTTTGAAAATTCAACCCCTGTGCCAAACAGAATTGTTTCTGATTCCTCTTCCTCTAATAGCTCGTCTTAGATATGATTTATTCTTTTAGTGTTACTTGTATATATTTCTCAATGATTATTTCTTTCACATTAGAATTATTATTACTAAGTTTTTAAGTTTTCCATAATATATTGAGGCCACATATACTAACATCAGCTTCAATATTGGGGTGTAGAATGCATCTTGCTTCTCACAGTGCAATGAAATGGAACGCTCAAACCCAAACACAAACACAGAGCAGGCAGATAAACACCTCGAGATAAGCTTCTGTACGACCTTAATTAGTAATGTCAAACGCCTCGAGACAAGCTTCTGTAGGACCTTAATTAGTAATCCCAAACACCTAGTGACAAGCTTCTGTAGGACCTTAATTAGTAATCCCAAACACCTAGAGATAAGCTTCTGTAGGACCTTAATTAGTAATGTCAGGCACAGCTTCGAGATCATTCATTCCTACGTGAGAATCAAAATTACATTAATTTCCTATGAACGAACAGATAGTTATTGAAGAAGCGAACCTGAAGAGAGCGTTTCCAGCCGATTCTCCTGCAGATAGTCTGGGTGAATCAACCTCCGAACGCGTTCATCTACGGGAAAAACATTCAGAAATGGAGCTCTTTCCAGTCCCCAAACAATAAATGTAGTGCAAACCAATGCAATAAGCGCGATGGAAACCTGCTTCCCTCGCAATCCTGGCAAAGATCCCCCGTTCTTCATTGTCTCTGCTGTACTAAAACCTATTTCTCGTAACACAAACTGAAGGATTTCAAACACTTTTCAGAAATCCTTCGAAGCCAAACCTATCTTCACGGGATCTAACCGGCAGCCTAAGATCTACTATTTCAAGCTCTCATTATCAGTTTCTGGACGAAAATTTGCCGCAAACGGATTAAATCCGTGTTCCAGTCTCACAGCATCCGGTTCCATTGTCCGTAATTTTAAAACCTCAAGGTTCTTGACAAGATCAAGAACATTAGAACCAAGTGAATCCCACTTTTAAAGCTATAATTTTCCGAATTTTTAAATACCTAACTACTACGCTTCTTTGACAGGAAGAAGTGAGCTGTAAGGCAGAAGCTCAAGCTAGTTTCCGGCAATTCAAACAAAGTTGGAGACAAGCTTCCGGCAGTCCATACAGTGCAGATAGGCTCCTCGCCTTTCTTTTTCATGTACGAATATACTTTTTCCCCAAACGGAAAAAGTATATACTCCTAAATTTATACTCGTAACAGCTTTTGTCCGAGTTCATGTTTAGGTTTCTTAGCTCTGTGCCGATTATCACTGGTTATCTGCCTATTTGAGAAAAGCCTGTCGATTTCTCTGTCATTTGCTGTCTTTCGCTATTTCTCTTAAAGTTTCAAAATATTTTTATAATCTTATGCAAGATTTACCGGTTTGACACTCAACTTCTTCATCCATGGCCCGTTTCCCCTATTTTTAGGCGTATATTCTACTAAATGCCTTTACAGCTGAGATTTTCCACAATAAATCATAGAAACCAGACATTACCTCATACTTTCAGGATAATAGTAAACTGATCTCCATTCCGCCGACATGGCAAAACCTGGCAGGCGTCTCGACCCTTACGCAGCCGCGTCTTTCAAGATGAGAAAAACCAGAATCAAAGGAGTACCGAAGCTACTCACCTTTTCCGGATCCGTTTCATTGGAAAAGCCACACCGGAAAATGCGGCAGACTTCAAAATGAGATCCTCATAAATTCACTTTCTTTCCTCCTCTCTCCGAGTTCCGACATCTATAACATTCGTACAGTTATACGCACAATGCATTCAAAAGCTTGAAAGGCAAGGAGATACCAAATCAAATGATTCTATGCAAAGATGTACGTTTCTTAGAGCGCAGGAAGCGAGAAAGGAGCAGGCGAGCGCATTGAGGCCATTACAGTCTCACCACAGAGTGGATTTCACGCCTGTGCGTGCGTTCCTCCAGGCTCCGATCTAAATTTCAAGACAGATGTTTTCTAACCTTATTTAATGGCACGGTCTACGGAAGTACGGCTTTTGAGGTTTCGCGACACTTGCGTATGATTACGGAAACCTTCGAGTTGAAACTACGCCACGTGAGTGCCATCGGACAAGTTAGCGGCAACTCGACAACAGGCCAGATCCGCGGTGCGCGACGGTAATTATTAGCCGGTGAGATCTCTATTACCGAAGTCGTCTTCAGGTGATGTCAAAGTCTTCTCTTCTCAAACCTTGACTTATTCGATTGATAATTTATTTAATTAATTTTTAGTAATTTTGGATACTTATTTTAAATCTATATCATTTTGGTTGGTTAATGTGATTGGATTTAGAGGTTTCATTTTGTTGGTTAATGTGATTGGATTTGAGGGTTTTATTTTGTAAGTCAAAATTTAATGTTAAGGGTTTGTAATTTAATGTTAAGGGTTTGTGTGGTTTAAATTTGGATGTGATTTTGATGATTTAAATGATGTTTATGTTTTTTTTGAGATTTTTAGTCACACTAACAAACAAAAATTTATACCCTTAAATATTGAATATTGAATATTTATTTGAATAATCAATATGTACCTTGCAAAAAATCTATATCCTTAAATATTGAATATTTATTTGAATAATCAATATGTACCTTGCAAAAAATCTATATCCTTAAATATTGAATATTTATTTGAAAAATCAATACTTTACTTTGTATTAAAGTAATAATTGTTATATAAATTGAGATATATATAGTTGAATTTTATATAAATTAAAATACACAATATTAGATTTGAAATACTTTAATATATATTTCAATTTATATAATATTTAGTAACCTTGCAAAAAATCTATATCCTTAAATATTGAATATTTATTTGAAAAATCAATACTTTACTTTGTATTAAAGTAATAATTGTTATATAAATTGAGATATATATAGTTGAATTTTATATAAATTAAAATACACAATATTAGATTTGAAATACTTTAATATATATTTCAATTTATATAATATTTAGTATTTTTTCATGAGTATATATTTGTAAATTTCACTTATATATTTATACACACATTATTAAAGGAAAACTATACTACTTAAAATAATCCATTAATTTATAAGAGATAAGATTTTACTCATGTCACATGTCTCTAAGTCTCCGTTCATTAAACCATTTCCTTATGTGCAAAGAATACAAACCCTTCACATTTAAAATTAGTTTTAGGTGTCACTTCAAAACCAAAAAATAGTTTTTAACCTAAATAATATTATAAACAAAAATATATAATTTTTAACCTAAATAATAATATAAACAAAAAATATATAATATAATATTTTTTATAGTTTTTTTTAGTTAAAGTTTGTATTGAAGTTTATTAAAGAAGTTATAAGTGTCTCTAGTTCCTAAATATGTGTGGCCCTTCTCGGAAACCATCGTTGCCACATGTCCCAAAAAAAAGTGAAACATATAAAAAATAGATTACGATGCCATGCAGGACGGAATGCGGATTGCTAGACTAAACAGAAAAGAAAACAAAGACCAACCTTCCATGGTTGTCGAGAGATGAATGAAAATAGTAACCTGAAGCAAGAATTAACTAAAAGCTGGCTTTTTTGGCTAAGCCCCTTCCTTTCACGTGACCACAAACAGTGATCAAATGCCTATCCGAAAGGCGCTTCGAGACTTCGGACTTCGAATGAGTTAGTGCGAGTCACTCCCGACTCTCTCGATTCCCAAACTCCGAACTAAGAGCCTGGCGATTGCTAGCTCCTTCCCTTAACTTCCACTGATGTGACCTCCAGCTATGACCTGGGGTCCACTTCCGAGCGCTTGGGGACTTCGCACTTCACGATGTCAGAAGGTTTCTCCCCTCGTTTCTCCCGATTCCCGAACTCCGAACTCTACTCGCGTCAGATCAACGACCCACGACTCTCCGTGATCCAACGGTCCAAATCTCCTCTTCGCACTTCGGGGCTTCGCGTTTCGGGACTTTGAAAGATGACTCCCTTCTTTCCTCTCGACTCCCAAACTCCGAACCACATCAACGATCCATGGAACCTGATAGCACTCCATCTAAGAGATAATATCCTTATAATTATTATTAACATTACTTTCAACAAAATTATGTACCTTTTAATAATGTTTAATCTTAATTATATAAAAACATAAAATTATATACCTTTTAATAATATTTAACATTGATCATATATAAAATTAAATTAAATATTACATTTAATAGATTACAATTTATTATATTATCCATAAAGTTAAAAAAATATAAATTACTACCAACAACTTTTTATTATTATTTTCTATTTATTTAAAAAAAGTTATGTCCTTATTGTCACGCTTTTTAATTTTATTTAATTTTGGTTGTTTAATTACGCCCGATACTAATTTCATTTTGTTTTTATTGGTTAAGTTATTGCATTTTTTTTTNTAAAAACATAAAATTATATACCTTTTAATAATATTTAACATTGATCATATATAAAATTAAATTAAATATTACATTTAATAGATTACAATTTATTATATTATCCATAAAGTTAAAAAAATATAAATTACTACCAACAACTTTTTATTATTATTTTCTATTTATTTAAAAAAAGTTATGTCCTTATTGTCACGCTTTTTAATTTTATTTAATTTTGGTTGTTTAATTACGCCCGATACTAATTTCATTTTGTTTTTATTGGTTAAGTTATTGCATTTTTTTTTGTCAAACATCTTATAATGAAGTATTTTTCAAGAATCGCATCAGTTTTGATTTAATTTCAATTCATTTTGAAATTATCTTCATAAATCATTTTTAGTTTTAATCTTATAACTACTTTTAATAATATATAAATTTTAATGTAAAAGTTATATTTATATAAATGATAATTAAATGGAAAGTGAAGTAGAATATATCATTTTGAAATTATCTTCATAAATCATTTTTAGTTTTAATCTTATAACTACTTTTAATAATATATAAATTTTAATGTAAAAGTTATATTTATATAAATGATAATTAAATGGAAAGTGAAGTAGAATATATTATAGTCAAATAAAATGGACAAAGAGAGTAAAATAACAATTATACGGAGAATGAAGTGGATTTGTGGTTAAGAATATAATAAATATATAACATAATTTCATATTTTCATAATAAATAATATTTTATTTATTATCCATTTTATATATTTTCTTGACATTATATGAAATACAATAAGTGTATATAAATACACATGAGAATGATAAGTCATGTTCTTGACAAAGATCATGAATTATTATAGACTAAAAGTCATAGACTTATCATTTATATTAAACTGTTTATTTCCATAATAACAAACCTATAACATATTATTATATGATAAGAAATGTAATGTACTTTAAGTATATGTTGAGAATTGAGAGATTTAAAGTAGTGAGGAAAGGTAATCTTCTCATCTCTCTACAATCTCATAATCACAATCTTCAAACATCCACTTTGCAGCACAATGTTTCCATATATGTGTGCTTGGCTCTCTATACCTACAACATATCTCGATGTGTATCTAAAACATGGACAACATTGTAATTTCTAGGGTTTTGGTCATCAAGGCTTCACTCCTACACTAATGTTTGTTTAGTTGATGGAAAAAGAAAGACCTAATATAGAGGAAGAAGGATTCCTTGAATCTGACCCTGACATTTCACAAAGAGCACACGTTCATGAGGAAATATGTTTTAAAATTTTGAGTTTTCTTTTTTAGCAGAGACATCGGTATTCCTTTCAAAATCAGAAGTATTTGTTCCTCGAAAATATTAGCACAAGAAGAAGAGATCGGATGCTCAGAAACAAAAGAATGCATAGTTGTGCATATGTTAAATTGTCCAATGATGAGTAATGGATGGGGATCTCTCCCTCTTATTCCAACACCTATGAACAAGGAGACTTGGGACTGGGAGAACCAAGGAACCCTCATAAGTGTAGGAAATGTATAAGGAAAAAAATTGTAGGCCATTAATGTCTTGCTCGATGAAGCAGTGAAACTTAATGAAATTATGGAGTTCGAGAACTCAATGCTTGTAGGTAGGTTCCCAAGAAAATGGATGGGAGTAGCACTACTCAAATCCTAGACAAAGGGAACATTTGGTACCCTTTTTGGCTATATCCCATGAAGCATGGTCATAGTGAAAGTTTGGCTAGTTTGGAATTTTTGGACATTAGAGGATGTGGGAAACATTCTTCAAACCTGATGGAAATAGGGTTCATAGGCTTTCTTAAATCTCAAAAGGTGGCACTTGGACTTTGGAGCTCACTTGGTCCACCTTGAGTTTAGTCCAGTATGGGTTTGTATGCTTGGAATTCCGCTAATTCTCTAGTCTACTAATGTATTTAAGGAAATTGGAAATTCTTTGGGACACTTTTATGAAGCAGATAGTTCCTTTTGGGATAATGGTTACATGGGGATGGCCAGAACTTTGGTAGGCCTTGACCTTTACAAAGGTTTGGCAGATTCAATTGTCATTAGAAAAGGTCCATCTATTTTTTACAAGACCCTAGATTATGAAGGGAATCCCTTCAAATGTGGGAGATTCCATGAATATGAACATTTGGTAAGAGATTAGTCTAGGTTTGAAAGACTCCTACCTTCATATAGCCCAACTCTTATTTATCAGGTAGAAACTTTAATAAAGCACCTTCAGGCTACTCCTCAAGAAGACAACCCAGTTATAAACATCCCAGTAAAGGAGCCATCTTAGGAGCAACATGACCCTTCCTCGGGATTTCCTCATTAGCAAGATTCTACGATAGTTTTGGGTAAGATTTTTTCACCTCCTTACTCTCCTACTGCTTCCACTGATTAGATGCTTATTGGGACCTGGGAGGTAGGTCTAGGGTGTGATTTGGAGAACGATCAAAAGGATTTTCACTCTGGTTTATCTAGGCTCTCTAAACCTTGGAACTCCTCCCTTATCCCTCTAAAAGGTTTTGGAGAGACCACTCTCTCCATGGATTCCAATCCTCTAGATCCACATCTCCCTTGTCCAAAGAAGGTGCGCACACTTGTTTCTCTTGAGGGATCCACCTCATCCAAGACTTCTAAATACAATCTCAAATCTCATAACAAAGGACAAAGGGTTTTTGAAGGAGGCAGTGAAGAAGGACTTGGTCATTTGGATGAAAACAAATATCAAGACAAGTTAGAGAGGTAGAAAATCCTACCTTTCCTTAGCTTAGAAACAAGCAAATATGGAAGTACAAGTGGTCAACAACAATCATTGATCAGGACCCTTAGAGGATCTACCCTTAAGGGAGGTGAACACTTATTTTTCTGACTTTGAATTTAGAGGGATGGCCAATCCCTCCAAGAAATTGGCCTTGAAACAGTTGATTGAAACACACAATCCATCTATCATATACCTCCAAGAACTAATGAATATAGTTACCAACTTAACGAGAACTCTAAAGAGTTCTCATTTTTTTGGGTTTCCAATTTTTTACCCCATTTTTAAAAATCGTGCTACCGGTAGCACCCCCCTCCGTTTTTAGGTGGTTTTTCGATATTTTAAATTTTTCGATCCACAATGTTTCCACATTATTTTTTTTAATGCTTATTTTTCATTTATTTTAAATTTTTTCTAAATTTTATTTTTCATTTTTTATTCAATGATGTTTTTAGTCATTTTTTCATGCTTCTTTCAATCTTAAAAATATTTTTTACCATTTACTTTTTTAAAGTTACTATCTTTCATATAATTTTGTCTCTTTAATTAATTTATTGTTCCATATTTTTTAAATATAATTAAAAACATCGCTTTTAACACATTGTTTACCTTTACTTCAATACATCGAAAAGAAATTGTAGTTAAATAACACTATTTTTTAATATTTAACAAAAAATACACATTTTATAGCCATGTATAATAAAAAACTTATACATTTTTGTACATATTATTTAAAACAACATGTCAAATAAAACATTTTTATGGATATAATTAACAAAAAAAGTCAAAATTTTATAAAAAATTATCATTTTAGATTTCATATTTTTATACATTTGAAGTAAAAAATAACATTTAATAAAACATTTCAATGTATAGTGATTCACATACAAATAAAATGAAAAAAAAAAAAACAATAAAAAGATTCATCACAAAACAACAATAGATACATCTTTATTCTTATTTTAAAATCTGAAAGTCAACACATTACAGTTATAACTCAAAATATTTTTGCAAAATTGAGCATCATCTTCAAAGACATCCTAAAACTAATCAACAATATCATATATCCCAAATTCATCATTCTCAACAGACACATTATCATCTTCTTCGATGTCATTTTGTGCTTCCATTGTCATTTTGTTCTTCCATTGGCTCTTTGATATCCGCAAGTTCTCCAAAGTGATCCTTTCCAATCATTCCTCCTAATGGTACTTGAGGTTCCTTTGACAATTTTGGCACCTTTGATTTACTAAAATCTCATTTCCTCAAGCCAACTTATTGCATTTCATGTGGAAGAGCTGGAATAGCATTAATTCTTTGTTGAATAAAACTACATTGCATTGGGTCACTTTCAATGGCTATGCAATTTCTTCCTTTCTGTAGACAACACATTAATGTTGTACCTAATCACCAAATACAAAATAAATAATGAAGTTAGATACTCTAAAATAACATAAATTAAAAATAATATAAGATTGAAGTATGATTTCATAAATATTATATTATAATTCTTAACTGAACTGGAGAACAAATCCATAACTTAATCTCCTTCATTTGAAAATGTATCTATTAGATAATTAATTAATGCTTGTGGTTTTTTATAAATGTTAAGCATCTCTCCTTTCAAATATTTGTCCTCGTATGCTAGCTTTCTAACCATGGCATTGTATACCAATATATGACTAGGAGTCTCTCCATCCTTTGCATTGACAAGAATAGAATTATAAGAATCATCTTTTTTTCTAGGTTGCAAGATGTATACTCTCAAAATCATGTCTAAATTATTATCTATTGGAACTCTGAATATTAGGCTTGTGCCTGTAACATAAATAAGTGCAAATTCAATTAACTTGTGAATTA
>SNQJ01S0096942.1:3672-15018 GCA_010110895.2 Picea sitchensis
ACGTAAACAGACAAATACATTGGTAAATGCACAGATTCACACTAAAATAACAATAAACGTATACATGCAACATATATAGGAAATACCCATAAACATACAGACAATTATAACTACACATAGGATAAACCCATAAAATAAACATGTAATTAATAATGCAGCATGTAGTTTATCATACAATTGACACTTATCTTGGTAAGGATATCACCAACAGTGTGCAGACCTTCCACAAACATCCCAGCCTTAGACCACATTGCTCATCACTCTCAGCAGTGGGTCACCCCCAAGCTCAGACTAAACTCCACCCAGGTAAAGGTTTCCTAACCGAGCTAATGGTTCATGGACAACATGAAAGACTCTGTCATAAGTGCTAACACAAACTAACAGCCTACAACCCCTCATTCCCCACATGCATGTCTCACCCCAGGAAGTGTTCCCCTTCTCTTCTCAATAGTCCTTCAGCTGCCCCACTTCCTTTCTGGGCTTCAGCAATAGGTCAGACAACAATTCTCAGAGCACTGTAGTTGCAGTTTAGGACCTTCAGGAAATCAATTCCAAGCAATTCTCTCACTCAGATAAATTTCTCATGGGCCTAACAACCCACCTCTTCAATATACCACGGGCCTGACAACTCGTCTCTTCAATATACCACAAGCCTGACAACTCGCTTCTTCAGTCCAGCTCCTAAGCTGACTACATACAAAAACATGTATGGTTATGGATACATGCTTCCGGTAGAGTGATAGTAAAGTACTAAGGATAACTGACTAAGTGAGTGAATGATCATGGAATGGCTCAATGATGGAAGGAATGATAAGAAAATGAACTAAGTCCCAACAATATATATGCATGTCCCCAACTTGACACTTGTCATGTTGGGAGCTACTTTGGCCCACTTATCCCCAAATTTAGAACTTAGGATAAAATAATTATCCATACTTTATATTTTAAAGAAATATCAATATAATATTCATTTTTGTCTTAAGATCCCTTGATTAGCCCCCTTTCCTTAACTTTTAGCCCCCACCCTTTTCCAACTAGTGGAGTTTAGTCCCACATACTCTTTTATCATGGTTGGTATGCACGCAGTGATGTATTTTATATTAATTATGAGACATATACAAAAATAGGCTTACTGGCCTTTAACACCTAGGATCTCCAACCTAATCAAAACATAAGCATCCTATCTTATAATAACTGGTTCACCAGCATATAAAACATGTCATATACACAAAGGATCCCTAGCCTCTAAATAACATGCACTTAAGTTGCTGTGCATGGTATCTTGGAATGTGCACAATTCATCATTTTACTGCGCAGTACATGCACGTACTATGCCATGAAAGGTGCATACAAAATAATATCAAAAAACTCACCAACTTAAGTACATTTGCACTTACATTTACAATTGGGTTCAGCCTAGGGATTTTACAATACTAAACTGAGCTCTCTTAACAACTTTGTTGGTGACTTGCTTAATGCTCCATATAACTTCTCATAAGAACCAGTGTTGGTCAGGATCCTCGGATCCATCTCCTCTGAAAATGGGTAACCTCATTTCATCTGCCATGGATCTTCCTTGGTTTTTGGACTGATTATGTACTAAAATTCTTGTAATAGTGCTCTGAGAGCTCTGATTACTCTAGTTACCCTGGTTACTTACTACTAAAGCATGAGAAGTAGTAATACTTACTTCGGAAGTAGGCGTAGTCCCTGAAGTTTCTAGTTTTCCTTGGTGAAGTTCTTCAGTCTCAACTTCCTCCGCCTTTGCAAACTATGAATATTCCTCGTCTAATCTCCCTACTTCCTCTTCACTGTAGAAATTTGTGTCTTGACTCAATGGCCCATAACTCTACTTAAATAGGTTCACAAGAGGAACCTTTCTGAATGATCTTCCATTGCATGTGTTTCCAACCTCTGTCTCATTGTCGCTTTCTGAGTTTTTGAACATTAGCTTTTAAAAATCCAACTGATAACTGTATCTTCAAGATATTCTTCTCATGCAATAACATCTTAATCTTCATCTTCAAAAAGTGTAAAAACTTTCCTCTAGGTCCCTTGAAGAAACACCTCTCTTCTTGACTATATGGTTCCACTCTGTCAATAGAAAAATCAGTAATGTACCCTCCAATGGTGCCATCAAACCAGAGATCCACTGCTCTAGACACAACATTATCAACTCTCTTGAATTTCTTAGTCAACGTCGTTGTCCAAACCACAGGTGGTCTAGATATGATTTTGAACTGAGTGTCTGCTAGTCTGGCTAGTCACTCATACAACTCCTTGTGAACTTCAACAAAGAAAATCTCATGTACGTCAGTAAAGATGTACCTTCCCAACCAGTCTTCTATACTAATGCTAGGGTTCTTGTTCTAGGCTTCGGTGAAGTCCCTTTCCTATTCTTCTATCCACTTCTGAATCTTTGTCTTCAATGGAAACCACCTTGACATTCCATAAAGAAGATCTCGATCTCGACAATGGAACCATTTGTTGGCACAAGGGAAGACCTAGGGTTCAACTCTAACAACACACCAATAAACCCTAACTATTGGCCCTTTTGGAAACACCTGTGAAGCAGATGAAGTCTCACCCGAAGTAGCAATAGGGGGGTTGCAGGACACAAGTTTCTACAACCAGAGGAAGTGCAACATGATTCCTGAATAACAACACAAGAGATTCTTAACAATATTATAACTTTGCGAAGTAGTTATGTTTCTTATCTTTAGTAGGTAAAAAAACAATGTAATAACACTATAAAAGATAGCACTTAACACAACATCAATCACATAGGACACCAAGATTTTACGTGGTTCACCCTCTCCCTAGAGCTACGTCCACAGAACTATGTTTATTGATAGAGTAGATGACAATACACAATTCCATCTACGCACTCAACTGCAGATCCTTCTCTCCCTTCCTCTTTCATTCCCCTCCCTACGCACCCAGTTGTAGGGTATATCTTCACACCCACCTGAAGATCCAAAATACAACAATGCTCTTTGAAATACACTTTTACAGCTCAATCTCTCTATATCAAAATCCTCCTCTCTCAACTCTTCTAGACCTCTATTTATCCTTCTATGACTCTTAGAAACCCTAGATCGAAGTCCAGGTGCAAAAACCCTAGGTACCAAAACCCTAGGTCTACATAACCCGCATTTTAAGGACTTTTCCAACCTGTTCTTCCTTCTTCTTCACAAGGTGCTCCAAAGAACCTATTAGTGTCTTCTTCTTATTGTTGACCTATCCACGATTCATCTTCCTTGCTGCTTTGTCTTCCTTGATCTTCTCTTTTAATGACTCTTTTCCTTTACTTCACTCTTTCTTTTATTCTTCTTTAATCACTTCGACCCCCCCTCGATTTGTGTGCCTATCATGCACTTCATACTTTGTCTTTCTTTTTCTCTAATCTTTTATTTCTAACTAAATTCATGACCAAGGGCCAACATGAGATAACAAAAACATCTTGCAATATGGGAAGAAAGTTAAATTTGAGGGAAAAATGGGTATTTTGATCTTTTTCGCAGGAAAAGAGGAATAAAGGAAAATAATGATTCGTGTGGTTATTCTTCTAGATGTTAAATGTTGGGCTTATTGTGAAGGTTCCTCAGAAATCATCCTGAAATGTGTGGCAAGATTCTAGATGTTATTGCCAGTGTTATTCCATTGGATGAAGTAACAAGTAGTGATCTTATGAATATCATTAATTTTTTTGTCCCTGAATCTCTTCAATCTTCCTGCCTTGCTTCTATATAATTAAAAGATAATTTTCACCCAGACAAAGAATCCATATCAGTCCCAAGTTTCTAGGAAGAGAATTATGAGTTTCTTAACAAACATCCAAATAAATGGGCCTAGAAGTCATCAGTTATTAAGAATAGGTGACATCAGAAGGATCGTGTGTGTAAAAATGATCTCCAAATGCAAACAAAAAGATATTTCGAGTGGAAATATGGATAGAAACATTTCCAAATATCCTACATTTATAGAATATTTCCAAGAAGTATTTTTCATTAAAAGTCTATAGGTGGCAGAATAATAACAACTTCAATTTGATATTTTCTAGGAAAAGAATATTATCCATATGAGATATCAACTACTATTTGTTGGGAAAAGTATATTGGAGGATGGAGTATCGAATATGTGCTCCAATCAACAATCTAAGAAAATAAAATTAGTTCCAATTTTCCAGGAGAAGAATTGGACAGTCAAGAAAGTCATTACCACATTTCAAACAGATTTGGGAAACTATTTCCACACTTGGAGGCAAAGTATAAACATCAATATTATTTCCATATTTTGAGTAAACAGTTACAAGAATGGTGGTTGGGGGATAACATTCAGTTCAACATTTCAAATAAAAGGGACAGTAAATTAGCATCTAAAGGGGGAAAACCGAGAGCCTTTTAGGTTGGGAATGTGATGCAGATTTTTCAATAAAAATATTTGGAAGAAGAAAAGAGATTCTAAACCTCGTTGTGTTAAATCTTGTCTTTTTCCTATTTTTTGTTTCTGATATTCATATTGATCCCTTTCTTCTATTCATTTATTCAACTTGTAATGGCTACAATTCAGTGTAACCTATGTTGTAACTAATAAGATTATTTGTTCATAGTTTTTCCTCTATTTTTCTATGAATAAAACAAGACCTACATTCTGATATTTTTATCCAGTGTTATTGTTCTAATTGGATAGGGTTTTAGAATTATCATCAATGGATACCTGACTACCTTCTCAGTTTTGTTTAACTACATCTTCTATCCGTCCTCATGATTTTTAATGGAGTTAGCAATCAAGGTCATGCCTTTTTAGTTTCTGATTTGTAATGGTTGAAAGACTCATTCAAACCTAGAAGTAGAAGCCTTAAAAAACTGATAAATCAACAATCATTATTTTCTTCAAAATTTTCTAAGGCTTGGTTCTATTACAACCTAGAATCAACTCTTGAAACAACAAAACATTTTCTTTGGAGTTGTTAATGATGAGACATGGGGTATCAAATGATCCTTGATAGAATCAACAATGATTCTCTTTTCCCTCACTAGGTTATTTTTTTACTTTTCTTTGGCCTCATCTTCATTAGTTTCTGGAACTTCTTCTTTTACAAAAACTTCTAGATCAGTTTCTTCTACAATGAACATCACTCTATACTTCCATGCTCGAAGGTTATCAACACCTTCAAGCTTCTCATCAAGCTTGGTACTGGGTGCCATCCTGTGCTTGAACAATACAATAAAGAGATAAAACTTTTCAAATAAATTTTTTTTACTTACCAGAGAGTGTTATGCCAATTTGACTAGTTCCAACTTCAATTATGCAACTGCCAAGACTAGGGTTTATGAGGAAACCTTAATTTTTCAAAATATGAATTTTGGAATTATGCTCCAAGGGATAGGTGTGACCTCCTAAGGTGATTTCCTTAGTCATATTAACTTTTCCAACGTCCTTCAAAAATTGGGTGAAAAATCCTACTAGGGTCTGTGCAGTTGTAGGCAGTTCCAACAGCTGCAACAGTTGCAATGCTAGTTTCAGTTTACAAAAATTCATCAAACGAGTAATCTAATCCCAAGGAAAGATTCTCTAGGTTTAGGGGAGTATCCCTATGGTCTTAGTTTCCATAGATATCTCTTCTAAACTGTGAAAATAGCTTCTTTCATGATTGCTCTAATACCATGTTAAAATTCTTCTTGAGAATTTAAGTGTGTATAGTATTCTTTAACTTTAGTCTATTAAAACAATAAATGCATGCATAAGGATCACTCAAAGAAAGACATCCACAATATACACAAGATATATCCTAGGAACCTCTCATGTGGGAGAAAACCCAACAAAGCTTCTTCAATATAGATTCTTTAACAAGTACAATGTCTCTCTCAAGAGAGCTCTCACCAAAACAGAAGATCCACTAGAAACCCTAACCAGAACAGAGTAGTGCACCACTATAGCAAGATAGTCCTTCACAAAATAACCAAAACCATTTACTAAGACACCCCTCCTTTGTAGATGTGTCACTCCTTCTTTGTAGCTGCGTCACTCTCCAATTCTTGTGCACTATATGAGAGAGCTAGTTGTGTATGTCTCCAAATGAGGCATCAGGCCTCTTATAAATACTAGTTCGACTGCCTAGAATAAGGTTAGGGATGACCTATCCACTTTACCCTTCTAATTTACTTTTGACTAGTCAAGGCACAATAATGCCTTCTTTTACAAAGGCACAATAGGGACGAATTAACAAATATAATATAACATTGATCTTGAGGGTTTTGTCTTGGTCAAATACAATATGAATATAATGATAATATCTTCCAAAGCTACTCAAACTTCAACATTTATTAATAAGGCCCAAATTAGTTAGTCTTCCCTTATTATAAATGGGCTTGTAGGTAGTTAAGATTCTCTATGGATAGATATGTATTGAGCAGAAGGTTATGTAATGTTTTGTCAATAATTTTTATTGTATTTGAAGCATTGGTCTTGGAGGTTTCCCCCTTGAAGAGGCAAGTGAACATAACTTTCTATTTTTTATTATCAAAGAGATCTTTCTTAAGGTTTATCTCTATTTTATTTTGTGTTCTTGGGTTTTGCACTACATTTTATGTAATTTCTTTGAATTTTTTGGGTTAAGTACACTACACCGTATGAAGGGTTTCCTAATTTTATGTAACTTTATTTAAAAAATAATTTAAAAACAAAATTTGATGTTCATGTGGCTAATTAATTTAATTGAATTGATAACAATGAGCCATTCCTAATTATTTCACCAAAGTTTAATTCTCTCTAAGGACATGATTGCTTGATATTATCCTCCAACAAAAAACATAGAATTTGATATAATATTATTAAAAATACATTTTTAAAGTAAAATATATTATATTTTTATTGATATGGATATGATCAAAATATTTGAAAACTCTCAATTCCTTGTTTTCATAAGACATTTAATATGAATGGGGATATAAGAGTGAAGATATACCAATAAATTTTTGTGGTGTCTCTTCCATTTTTCTTCTATACTCTAGAAACCATTTAGCTGGTGAGCTTCTTTTCCTTCACTAGTGTTCATTGAAGATTTCAATTTTTTTTCCATTCGGTATAGCATTTAACCCAATGACCACCTTGAGTGGTGCCCATTCATTTTTATCGTCATGACAACTCTTATGGGCTGGTCATCTATGCTCATTCAATTATTCAATTTGTATTTATCTTTCTTCATGTCAACATCTTATATTCTATATGCATTTTATAGTTGTAGACTAGCACCCAGGTGAAATGTCTTACGAATTATACATTTATTGTTTACGCCACTTGAGCTTGGCATAGTTGATGGCCGACCACTACAAAAATGTGTTTTTAGAGATATATTTGGTTTTTTTTTTTTTTTTTNNNCTTTGCACAATATCGACATCAACATGTTTTCCATTATACTATTTCCCACAATTTATCTAGGATTATGAAACTTTAAACTCATATATTCTCTTGTAGCTTGCATCAATAGAGATGACCAACCTTCCCATTTTCATAGATTATATTTACCAATTTCCAATTGTTGCATCTCCTCCACCATTTTGTCCACCTCCGTATCCACTATTCCAAACAATAATTCTTACTATGGTGTATTCATAAACCATCATGGTCTTAACATGAAGAAAACGTTTATGAGCTATCTCGACCATTACCTTCATTCATATGGATTGAAGGTATTTCTAGATAAACATGAATTGCAATAGGGAGACTATTTAACTTCTCAAACATAAGGTGTTATTTGAACAACATTTCTCTAGATGGTCATTTTCTCTATTGCATATGATGAATCAAACTAGTGTCTAAATGATATCCTATTGATGTTGGAGTCAAATGCGCCCATAATTCTAGTGTTTTACCATGTGAATCCTAGTGAGCCTTGGTGGATGTGGGGCATAGATGGAGTGTATTCTCAAGCCCTACACAAATTTGAAGAGAAGATGACATATGACTGTCAAACTCATGAAGAGATGCCACGAAACAACTCCACCATCATAGAAAATTGGATAAATGTTCTTTCTATTGTTGTCGGAATAAGTGGTCTTGAGCTAGAGATAGACATCTATTTGAGTTGGGCAAGATACATTTACAAAATGACTTGAAATGTGGGTATAACTAGATGAATATTAGAGAAGGGGATGAATGGAAGACAATTTTAAATACAAATACAATATTGCATAAATAGTTGGTTATGCCATTTGGCCTGAAAAATATGTTGTGAACATTTGTGAGGTTGATGATTGGGGAATTGAAACCATTCCTATGTGAATTTGTGGTTGCTTACCTTGATGATATTTTGGTTTTCAGCACAACAAGAGATTAACATTTCAAGAATTTACAATAAGTATTGGAAAAGATAAAGAGGTAAAATTTGATGATTAACTTGAATAAATGTACCTTCATGCAAGAAGAGTTGGTATGCTTTGGGTTTGTGGTTTCCCAAAAAGGTTTCATGATGGATACAAGAAAGTTAAGAGTAATAGATGAATGGCAAGTTGATCCTAAATCACTTTTGATGATAAAAGTTTCCATGAATCAGAAATTTTATGTCACATACCTTCTTGTCATTATAATTATTGCATATAATTAAATTATGCTTTTTTTATCATACGATAGTCTCACTATTCTTTCATTGTTTTGTTATAACAAGAAAACCATAGAGACTAATTGATTTCCCAAAAGCCCTTCATAACTTCTCATCACCTATTATAGTATCCTATACTATAATGAGTTTAACAACTCGATTCTTAACAATATAGTTCTAAAAGTTATCCTAAGTCTTATTCCACTAAGAATAGGTACTTGATAACCTACACATATTTGTTTTTATTTGACGTATCTATAGTAGCTACAATTTGAGGACATGATCGATGCCATGTATAAGTTTCTCACGAGGGTTATTTGTTTGTTTTAGCCCCCTTATGGCTATATATTCTCACTTGACTCTATATCATTGTTATCATAAATTTTAATCGCATCATACCTTATATGCGTCCATGTAATTCGGCGTATAAAGTTTTGTATTACATTTACCTTGTTAAAGTATCTCATATATATAACTAATTTTATTAAATTTCAATCAATAGATATAAGATTGTTTCATTGTATTGTTCAATGTATAGCATATAGTAATGGGTTTCATAGTACAGCATATATTAATGGGTTTCATTGTGTCATCCAATGTATAACACTTGGAATATGAAGGACGACTCATACGTAAGTGTATTTATTGTATATTTTTACGAGGAGTTAAACTCGTATCGTATTGTTTCTTAATTTAATTTCTTACCAACTTTCCTTTGTTAAACAGTGTATCATATGGTGTATTTATCATGCAACGATCCTGGATGCGCCACCTGTGGGGTTTACTATATCAAGGATATTTTCTTGGCAACTATCTTGAGGAAGTATACGTGTAGAGTCATATCGCTTACAGGTGTTAGGGTTTTCTTGTCTGATCCTTAACCCTTCTGAACTTTCCCTAACTTGGCTCATTTCATACTTCTTAGATTTTTTTTTTTTTCTTCTCTATGATTCATCCTAAAAGGTTTTAAAGGACCCTCTCGTATCTTTTGAGAGTACCTTGAGTTAGAGTGTGTAAGATCTGTTTATCCATAACCTTATTTCGTTTACAGTAGAATTATTTGCATGAGATCTAGAGCATGTTGACTTGCAGTTGGTTGGTCAATATTGTCTCTAACTAGTAAGAGATTATAATATTTTATACTCGTTCTGGTTTTATGTATGATTCATAATTTTTTTTCTTCTAGCTTGTTGTCTGAGCCATTCAAACTATTAGTTCACAGTCGTGTGTAAATTTTATTTTGCCAGCTCTGGTTAAAAATGTCTTGGTAACATTTACCTTGGAGAAATTCTTGTCTCTATACTTATCTACTATATAAAGTTGATCAGGGGATCAAATTTTGCTCAATTTTCAAAGTGCTCGGAATGCGACGAAAACAGTGCCATTGCGTCCATATCGTCTTCCTGATTCTGGCAGTATATTTATTTTCGCAAATGGAGTCCGTATGGAGGAGATATCGCGATTTGACCGCCAAGTCAAATAGGGAAAAATTTGGGATGCTGACTGTACCTATCCGTACAGTCTGTACGGCCACGTGGAGGGCCGTACCATCATGATGACGTGGTGTATTGATGATGTGGTGTAGTTTGGTTGGATGTTCATTGACCAGTGATGTGCTGACACGTGTCACTATGTGGTTGGCCTATATGTTTGTGTTTGTATAAAATGGTTTGGAGGCCGCGGGGTTCGACCCCCGGACCTCCCCAAACACCAAAGTTTTCATAACACTACGCTAGCCAACATTCCCGCACATGTTCCTTGTTATATATCCTGGCGCATATGTATTTATGTTTGGATTTTGTGCTATGTGGAAAAGGGCGTGGGCCGGGACTTACGCCCCGACCCATGGTTTCACTGTAACACATATAACTGTATGATATGGCGTGGGGTTTGAATAGTCCACGGACTATATTATATATAACACATTTTAATATTAAAACGCGTGCATTGTATATTGCAATACATTGCAATATAACATTGCATATATATGTTAAAGTTTGCATATTAAAAAACTCGCGCGGGGTTTTTGTTAACCTTTGGTTTATATATGTAACCCATGGTTGGTCGGTGTATAACCGTGAGGGAGTTTTAAAATGGGTTAACTACTTTTATGCCAAGTCTATGGTCGCGTGCGCCATATGACCCAGTGCTGAGGCGGTTAGGGGCTGGAGGTGACCTAACAGTTCTACGGTTTGTACCGGTGCACGGTTGCATACGGGTCTTGGTTTTTCTGCTTAAATGAGCATGTGTGCTAGGTTTGAAACAGAAGGGTGCGAATTGTAGAACCAGAGACAACATAGTTGAAGGGGAGAACTTCAAGGAGGCTATCTTCTTCATTTTTCGACCGTTTCAGGTGCCGAAAGAGCCCAGACAGGGGTTTTGGGATGCTGCGGAGCCATTGGAGCAGTCAGTTTGTCAATTTGAGCACTGTAAGACATGTTTTTAAGCACTTTGAGAAATTTAATATAAAAGATCCATTTGGAGGCTGGACCAGGAGATGTAGCCCGGAGTGGGGTGAACTCCTTTATCAAGTTGTTGTGTTTATGTCTGATGTTCATTGATTTATACTGCTGTCTATGTTTATTTCTACATAAGTAATCTTTTATTATGTGTTGCAAATTGATCCGGTTGCTTTAAACACATAACATTTCACTTACAATTAATTTAATCAAGTTTATCAAGTCTTCTTCATTTTTAGATCAAGTTGGTATCAGAGCAAAGGTTTTGAAGACTTGATTGTTTGC